>BTWD01000154.1:0-32098 GCA_036986335.1 Aspergillus sp. AS01 | reverse complement strand
TTATTAAAATTAAGACTCAGAGGGTTCTTGCCTCTACTATTATCAAGATTTATATATTTATTATTTTAATAATAATTTATTAGTTTGATTTTATTAATCTAGGCAGCTGGAGATCTTATATAAAATAAAACTTATTATTATTTATATTTATTATTTTATTATTACTAACTTTATTAAGAAAGGCAGATATCTCTTTTTAAAATTATTTATAAATTATTTTAATTTACCGAGGCTAATTCTGATTAGTATTTTAAGATTTAATATAAAATTATTTAATATAGGGTTCTTTACTTTATAACTAAATCTGGAAGTTTTCATAGTTTTTACTATAATGATTCTTATTCTAAGTTATTATGTTTTTTTAAATTTCTGAACAGGCATGCGATCCTGCCTAGTATAATATAATTAATTAAATTCTTAAGTTTATAAAATATTAGCAGTATCTTATATATTATTTATAATAATATTAAATAACTTACTAGAAGGCCTTTTTGTATATAAGATCTAATCAGAAAATTAATAAAAAATCTAGTAATATAATTTAAGATTATTAATAGATCATTTTCAAATATGCCTTCCTATATTTACAGATATAATTAAAATTATAGTATATATAATTTTTATTAGTATTATTCTTATAAAAATAATTAATATTTTTAAATTTTTTTATATGATATATACAGGCTAGATGCTTGCAGCAGTATTAATATATATATTTATAATTTTAATATTTAAAATATTATAAAATATACTGGTCTTAGTTATAAATTATAATATTAAAATTATTATTATTAAATAAAGTCTTTATATAGATAGCCTGATTAGTAGTATAATTATTATTAAAGATTATTATTTATGTAAAAGAATAATTTCTTTAAATAATCCTTTTCCAGGATTTTATTTAATATATATAATATTTATTAGTATAACAGCCCAGTAGTGGATATTAATAATAAATAAATAATTAATTAATTTATATTGATATTACGGAAAGGTATTCTTTCTAATTATATTAATATTCATATTAATAAAAATTAGTATATATTTATAATATGTAATCAATAATTTATATCTACTCCCAGAATCTTAACTCAGGAAATATCTATATATATAAAATATTCTATATTCTTTATATTATATATAATAAGAAATATACTATTTTTTAAAAAAACTTTTCCAGCTGTCATCTTATAACTTAAGATCTTACAATCTTTATAAATGATAATTTTTTATTGATTTAATTAATCAGATTTTAACTCTTGTATTAAAGTAGCGAGATTATTATATTAAAAATTTTTTATATATATAATTTTAAATTCTCTACCAGGGATTCTGGCTTCATTAGAATTCTGAAAGTTTTTATAAAGATTAATTAAATTAAATTAATATTATTATTTTTAATATATACCTTGTTAAGCTAGTTAAATATATATAATTCAAAAATTAATATAAATCTATATTCTATTATTTTTAAAAATTATATTATTAAGATTATAAGTATTACAGAGCTCTTATTTTTTAATATTATAATAAATTTGATTAATTTAATTTGATCAGTCTGCTGTAAATCCATGGTGTTTTAGATTTTTTTAAAATTCTTTATAATTATATTTAAAAAAACTTCTATTATTCTTTCTATGAGTATAATTATAATGTTCAGAAAATTTTAAAAAAAATATCTTTTAAAGATTTATATCTATTATTACTCTCCTGGAGGTATTTAAAATTATTAATATTATTTAATTGAATATTTATTTACATATATAAATTCTTGTATATAATTAATTCAACTACTTAAGATTTTATAGTGTTTTAGTAATTTTTTATAATATTATAGCTATACAATATTAAGAAATACTAGAAAATAATATAGATAGTATTAGAAAGTAATTAAATATAACTTTTTAAAATTATCTAATTTCTAAAAGTATTAGTGGGCGTGCTTTTACAGGATATAAATCTAAATTTTAATAAAAATTAAAAATTAAATAATAAGAATTAGATAGTATTTCTATTATAATTTCTAAATAATTATTATTTTAAGACCTTATATTTTCTTTCTATTAAAAAAATATATTATAACTAGAAAACTCTTCTAGTAATTAATCTGTAGTATACTGAGTTATAATATAATTATTTATAATTATTATTATTAATAATATTACTGTTATTAAAATTAGGATTTAAAGAATTTTTATTTTTATTATTATTAGAATCTATAAACTTACTATTTTGAAAATTATTTATTAATTTAATTTTATTAATCTAGACAACCAGGGACCCTGTATAAGAAAATAATTATTATTATTTATATTTATATATTATCATATTATTATTAATTTTAATAATGAAAATAGATATCTTTTAGTACGATTATTTATAAATTATTTTAATATCTTAAGATTGACTCTGTTTAATATCCTGTAATTTAATAAATTTATTTCTAGAAAGTTTTATAATTTTTATTTTAAATAATTATAATCTTCTTTTTAATTTCTAAGCAGGATTACTTTATATAATATAATTAATTAATTTCTCAGCTATGTAAGATAATAATAGTATTAAATAATTTATTAGAAGTTTTTCTTCTGTATGAAATATCTAGCTAAAAAATTAATAAAAAATCTGGTAATATAATTTAATATTATTAATAAATTATCTCTAGATATGTCTTTCTATATTTATACATATAATTAAAAATATAATATATATAACTCTGATTAATATATGTATTCATAATTTTAATATTTATAATATTATAAAATATATTAATTCTGATTATAAATTATAATATTAAAATGATTATTATAGAATAGAATCTCTGTATAAATAGCCTAGCTAGTAATTTAATAATAAATATTAATAATAAATAAATATTTAATTACATTAATATCTTAAAATATTACTTCTTTTAATTATATTAATATTTATATTAATAAAGATTATAATAAATTTTATAATATTTAAATATTATATTTACTCTCACAGACTTGACCCAGGAAATTTTTATATATATAAAATATTTTCTATTTTCTATATCATATATAATAGAAAATATTATTATTTACAAAAATCTGTCTGGTTAAAATCTTATAATTTAAAATCTTAGAATCTCTGCAGGCAGTAACACTTTCATTAATTTAATTAATTTAATTCTGATTCCCGTATTAAAATAAGTTATTATATTAAAAAGTATTTATATATAATAATTGCAGGTTTTCTGTTAAAGGCTCTAGCTTGATTAAAATTCCAGCGAATTTTATAAAGATTAATTAAGTTAGGTTAATATTACTATGTTTAATATATATTTTATTAATTTAGTTAATACATATAATCTAGAGATTAATATAGATTTTTATTTTATTATCTTTAAATATAATTATAGTATTAAGACTACTGATATTACAGAATTTTTATTTTTTAATATTATAATAGATTTAATTAGCTTAATTTAATTAGCTTACTGTAAATATATAATATTTTTAGGTTTTATAAAATTCTTTATAATTATATTCAGAGAAAAAACTTATGTATTATTTTTTATAAGTATAATTATACTATTCGGGAAGTTTAAAAAAATATTTTTTAAAAACTTATATCTATTATTATTTTTTTGAAAGTATTTTAAATTCTTAATACTAGATATCTAATAAAGGATTAACTTGAATATGTTAATTCTTATATATAATTAATTTAATTATTTAAGACTATACAATTCTTCTAATAGTTTTTTATAATATTATATAATTATAATATTATAAAAAACTAGAAAAATAATATTGATAATGTTAGAAGGCTGTTAAATATAACTTTTTAGTTTTATTTAATTTCTAAAAGTATTAGTAAATATACTTTCACAGGGTATTAATTTCTTTATTTTTAAAATAAATAAATCTGCTGGATCTTTATTTGATAATTGACTAAATACTCAAAAAATAATATAAATAATAATAAAAAGTAGTTAAATATGATTTTTTAAGAATTTTATTTTTTTAAAGTCTTGTGGACATGCTTTTACAGGAATTCTAGTTTAATTTTATAATAATATTAATAAAAATAATAAAAACTATTACTTTCCAGCTTGTTTTTAGTAGTTATTATACTATTAAGAATATATACTAGAGATTAAATAATTGGATATATAAAGTTTATTTAAATAGGATGGAAAGATTACCCACTCCTTAATCATAAAATTATTTTTTATATAAGAGATTACTAAGTGTAAAATATGAAAAATCAATTTATTTATAGAAACTTTTCTATTTAAGTTGTAATAAATAATAGAGCATGCTAAGAGTAAGATTTATTAAAAATAGTTATAATTTATATTTATTTTAATTTATTTTTTATAATATTAGTATTTTTATAAAAGAATGTCTACCAAGGCTTTCTAGAGATTAATATTTTTAAAAATTTAATTTAATTATTTACTAAGACCATATCATTTTTCCAAAATTCTCTTAATATTATTTAATTATAATATTATAAAAAACTACTAGAAGAATTTTATGAGCTTAAATAAATAAATTAATTATATATTAGAATTTATAAATTTAAGTAAATAGCTTACTAGATAATATTTATAATTTTAAATATTTTTAAAAGAGTAATAACAGACATGAGTTCGAAAATTATTTTTCTGAATTTTCTAGATATTATAATCGTATTCATAATGAGAATAATAGAAACTTTCTGTTCCAATATAAATATGAAAAATTTTATAAAAATTAGAAATATTATATATTCACAGACAGCTGACTAGATTAAACTAATTAAATTTATTATAATATTAAAAAATAAGTTAGTAATACTTCTGCTTATCTTATTTATCTTAACATTATAATTATATTTAAAGATATTAATATATAGATTTATATTAATCTCCAGATTATATAAATTTAATAGATATAATAAAATATATATTAAAGATAGCAGTATTGATTTAATTCAATCAATTTTTATAGAAAATATGAATTCCAGCTAAGTCAGAGCCTCTGATCAAAATTTAAAAGTATATATATAAAAAATCTCTAGTATAGTAATTAAAGTATTTTATTATAAAAATCATAATCTAATTAATTAGATTAATAAAAATATTACCACCTGTAGAGATTCTAAGATTTTTATAATAAAAATTATTATATCTTTAATTATGCCTGTAAATATAAAAAAGGTATGTTTAGAAATAATTTATTAATAATATTAGATTATATTATTAAATTTTCTATTGACCCCCTGGTCAGGTATTATATATAAAAAAAGTTATTTAATAAAATATTTAATATTATTATTATTAATATATAGAATATTATTTTTATTTTAAATAGCCAAGAAATAAATTAATTATATTATATAAAGTAATTCTACTTAGACATTAAGAAAAGGATTACAGCAGTCTAAAATAAAAATTATTATATCAATATTAAAACTTCTAGATTTAGCTAGAAAATTTATAATATTATAATAAATTTTAGAATATTAAATAAAATTGATTTCAGGATACTAAAACAGTCTATAAATAATTTTGTAAGAAATATTTTTTTATTATTAAATTAATAATAATATAATACTAAATATAAATAATAATAAGTTTTCTTTTTATACAGGGCCCCTGGCTGCTTAATTTAATAAAATTAATTAAATTCAGAAATTATTGTTAAAATAATAAATATACAGATCTTAATAATAATAAAAACAAGAATTCTCTAAGTCCAAACTTTAATAATAATACTATTAATAATAATACTATTAATAATAATTATTAATAAATATATTATAATTTAATATATTATAAATCAAATACTAGAAAGGTATTCTAGTCATGATATTTTTTTAATAAAAATATAATAATCTTAGTATAATAGTTATTTAATAATTATATTTTAACTATTATATATTCTAAATAAATATATATATATACATACTCTACAGAACTGTTTTTATATAATTATATAATTTATTTTAAAAATTTTATTTAAAAAATAATTATCTTAGATCTACTTCATCAATAAAGAAATAAATCTGAAAATAAAATTTAGTTAAAACAGCTGCAGATTAGAGTAATTAATCTAATTTTAAATTTATTTTTAATTATAGATTTAATATAAAAAATATTTATATATTTAATATATACTCTACCAAGTTATTAAAACTTTTTATATAATATTTTATATAATTTTGATATCTGTTTTTATATTTCTCTTTTTTATTTTATTTCTAAATAAATTATTAAAGACAGCTAGCTACAGATTCTAATATTATTATTTTATCAAATATTTTATAATATATATAAATAATAATTAATTGCAAGAAAGAATCTTAAATAAAATTTAACGTTTGTTCTTTTATAAAAATTTATAATAAATTTTATTTAATTTTAAAATTGTAAATATTATAACAATATCTTTTAATAGAGCCTACTGTACATAAAAATTATAAATTTAAAAGAATATTTACATAATATTAATAATATAATCTAATTAATTTATTTAATATTTATATTTACAGCAGCAGTTAAAAAATAGTATTAAAATAATAATTATTATATAATTTTCTATCATCTATTATTCTATAGGCTTTAATTTAATGTATATAATATATATTAAAAGATTTATTAATATTAATATACTCCTAGCTCATTAAACAGCTATATATTATAAATTATAGTATTAATAAATATAATACTATTATTTTATTAATTTTAACGTTCCTAGAAATATGCAAAATAATTTTTTATTAATAAATAAATTATTATTTAGATCTATGTTAACCTCTTAAAATATTGTTAAATTAAATTAATATATTTTATAAAATATTATTATACATATTAATTTTATTATCTTAGCTACATAATCCTCCTGTAATAATGTTTTGGCTATAAAAAAGTCTTTAATAATAAATATATTAATTATCTTGTTAAGACCAGCACTGAAACTATTATTTAAAAACAAAAAATTAATATTAAATAGGATATTAATATTAAGCAGACATAAAATAATAATAATATTAATATTATTATATATTATTATATATTATTATTAGTAAACTATTTCTGCTTTTATTATACTATATATATCTTAAAGTTTTAGTTGATAAGATATAGAAGATTTAATAAATAATTAAATATATAATATATTCTTCCAGAGTTTACTTGTAAAATATTTATTCTATATACAGACTTATACTGAGCATGGAACTTCATTTTTATATAAATCTAAATTAAAAAAAATTATTCTTGTAAATTATTTTAGTATTATTAAACTTATAAAATTATTTAAATATTTGTATAAAATAAAAAATAATTAATTTAATATATTTTATCTTTATATATACAGCACGCCAGTGTATAAATAAAGATATAAATTTATAAATAATTATAAATATATTCATAAAATTAAATTTATTAATCTAACTTATAAAATAATATAGTTTATTATTATAATATAAAGACTAAGCTAATTCAGAGTCTTATTGTATAAAATATCAGAAAATAAGAATAATTCTTTTTTATAAAATAATAATTTTATTTTTCTATATATTTATTTTAATAATAATACCTCCCCTAACAGTCATACAGAAAAAATATTATAATAAAAATATTTATGTAAATAAAAGACTTTTCTGATCCACATAAGTAAAGTAATATATTAAAATAAATATAAAGAGATTTAAAGGATTATGAATATTTTATATATATAAATATTATATAATTCTAGATATAAGTAATTTTTCTAGTTATTCTAATAGCAGTGTCTGGTTATTAAATCAATACAATTTATTACTTAATTATAGAACTGATATAAGCGTGTATAAATAAATGATTTAATTAATTAGTTATATGTATTCTTAGTTTGAATAATCTTATTTTAACAATATAATTAAAGATTAAAGATATTAATATTTTTTAACATATAAGATATAAAAAGAGAATACTCTGAGACTTTTAAGTATCTATTCTATTATATATATATCTTTTATATATATATTATATAGCATCAAGATTTTTCAAAACATATTATTGATTATTCTAGTAATTATATAATTATTAGATTAATACTACTTACTTACTACTCAGTTATATAGCTGATATAGATATATATAAATTAATTAAATATAAAAAATAATTTTTTTAATTACTTTTGTAAACTAAGATATAATAATCAATATTATATAAATTAATTCTAAGAAAATTCTTTACATTATTTTTATAATCCATGATCCGGCTTTTTAATAGTAAATAATAAAATAATTATTTATGATAATTATATATAATTTTAAAGAAATTATATTATATCATGATATATTATTACTTTTATATATAGAATATATTTACTGGACAAGGTATTAGACATTCTTATTATAATATAATTATAATATACTTCTATAATCAATTATAACTAGATTTATATAATACTTATCTCTGTATTTTTATCTTTTATTTTATAATTATATTTATAATATAAAATAATAATATTTATTTTGCTAAAAGATATAACAAATATCTGTATTTATTTAAAAGTATAGATATATTATACTTTTTAATTATATTATTATTTATTAATAAATAATACTACAGTCTGATATCTATATTATGTAGATATATATATATATATATATATATTAATAGAATATATTAATAGAATGAAAGTATTTATAACTAGATTTTTTAATACTGTTATTATATCAGACGAAAAGTTTTAGTTTAGAAATTTTAGTTTTGATATTTTTAAGAATTATTTTTATTTAATAGTTACAAAACCTATCTCTTAATATTTAACATATTTAATATTAATTCTAAATTTATATATCTAAGCTTTTTTTATTATATTTATATTTTTTTTAATTTTTCGTTATATTTCTAAAATCTTATAGTATCAAGATTGTTATAAAGCTTCTTAAATATATTTTTAAAATTCTCTTACTTTATTACAAGTATTTTAGATAATTTTCATATTCGATTATTAATATTCTATAGATAAGTTATAAATATATTATATTCATTTTTTAAAATCTTTTTATGAATTTTTCTCGAGTCCAGATGTATAGATAATTCTTTTTTCAATTATTAATATGTAATACTGGAAGCTGTATCTATTATTTTTGAATATATTTTATAAATTTATATATAAATTTATAGTTCTCTTGTTTTATATTTATAAAATATTAATCTAAATCTTTTCTTATAAATTAACAATATTATTTTATTATTAAAAGACTTATAATATTTACATCAGACCAAATACAGCTGCCTCTTGATATATATCTTTATATAAGATAGTTATTTATAAGTTATATCAATCTTTTTTATTTAAAATATTATTATTTTATATTTTTTTAATAATTCATGTACATTCATGGGCTGTTTTTATAATTACAATCTTTTATTTAATGTTTTTCTTATATTATAACTATTTTAATATAGTATTATATTTATTTTTTAATAATTTATATTATCTTATATTTTTTCTAACCAGTATGGCTTCTTTCTTCCTGGATATTTAATATTCTAGTTAAAATACACCAAATATAATAAAAATATTATATAATTCTTAAAAAAAGACTGACTGGTTCTGTATCTTATAAAAATATATTTATTAATATTTTTAAATTAAATAATCTTGAAAAATTATATTTAACTATTATTTCTGACAGTCTACGTCGCTTTCCTGGTATTTCTTTTGATATTATATAGCTATAATATTATAAAGAACTACCAGAAGAACTATATAATTTAAAATAATAAATATATGAATCCTGATAAAAGTAGAGGCAAGAACTCTTAAAATTTTATTTTAATAATAATAGTATAAATAATAATAATTATGAATAAATATATTATAACTTGATATATTATAAATTAATTATGATTTAATATTAATTAATTAATTTATATATTTATGTCAGCCCTACGGCTGAGTAATAAATGATTTATAATTTAGTAATTAAATATTATATTATCAGGATAGCTGAAAGGATCACTTATACTTAAAGCTATATAATATATATATATAAATATTTATATATATGAAATACTTATAATTCTGAAAACGTTTTATATTTATCTTTGTATATCGTGGCCATGTGGATCAGATAAGATTTTAATTTATATAAAAATATATTATATCTGTCTAAGATCTTTCTTACTAAAATTATTTATTATTAAAAAAATATAAAGTTTGCATATATTATATTAAACATTTTTATAATAATATTTTATTATAGTATTTTCCTCTATATAACCAGCAAGAGAAATACTATCTTATTAAAATAAATATATATGAAAATAAAGTTATTATTATTCTTATTCTTTATTATTTAATTTAATAAGGCCCTGAAATTTGCCCAGGATCTGTATTATAATAATAAATTATATTATTTTATAAATTAAATTAATAGATTCAATTTCTAATACTTATTTATAATGTTTTATAAAATATTTGAATATTCTTATATGTATGCCTGTATATTATATATATAAAAATAAAATATATATTCAACTGACTATTCTTCTATCTTAAATTTCTAATTAATTCTATACTTTTAATAGTTTTAAGATACCTTATGAGAGTAATTTTTTAAATTTATATTTTCATAAAACTAAAGCGTTATATTTAGTATATATTATAATTAATAAATGCTTTAGAGGTAGGCTTTGGAAAATTATATTATATATACAAATTATATACATTAGTTATCTACTAGATCTTTGATATTTTATTAATTGAGATTTTAAGATATATATAATATATTAAGAATAGGACTGGTTTATTATTAATAATGATTATATTAATAACTTTTTCCTAGGATGTATTCTCAGTATTAATTTTAGTAAAATGATTAATATATTTATTATTAGAGATTTTTTAATAATGAAAAAGCCACTATAGGAAGATTTTTTAATTACAATTATAAAGTTAATTAATCTGTATAATAATTAAAAAAATTAGTACAAGCTTAGATAACAGTCTAGTTATTAATAAAAATAATTATTTTTTAATTTTAAAAATACTGGGATTAATAGAATAAAAGTACTATAATTATCGATGATATAATTTACAAAATATAATTATTTAATAAAAACTAGGATTATATTAAAGCCTACAGGGTGGTTGATTATATAAAATCTTATAATTATTATTATCTATATAGACTTATACAGAGATTTTGAATTATTAATATTATTAAAAGATTTCTTTTTTTAACCATGTAATCTCTGTATATAATAAATTTTGTTAAAAATAATTTATTATAAAATTAATAATTTTAATATTAAATAAATTTGCTGCATTCTTATTAACAATAAAAAAATATTTATTTTCATAGAAAAGATACTATCAGGTCTTATCTAAGATTTTTTCTTATAATTAATTATTAATTATATATATATTATAGAATATCTGGTAAAATAGTAATATTAAAATTTATAAATAATTATTAATAATAAAACTATTAAAAATAAGATAAGAAGACATAATATAAAAATAAAATTTAAAAATTATATAAAATATTATATATAAATCTTCTATAATTTAACAGAATATATAATACTATAATCCTAATAATATTAAATACTGTTTTTTAAAAGTTATTTATATTTTATATAAATTATATGAAATAGCTATATAGAAATTGAAAAATGAAAATTATAATATATATATATATTAAAGATTTAAAATAAATATTCTTCATATTAAGCTGGTAATTGAAGACAGAATAAGATTAAATAAATTATCTTAATTTTTAATTATCGTAAATAAATCTTTTCTAATAAATTAAAATTAAAATAATAATAAGATAATAAAAATCTTTTATAATTTTTAATTTCAATATCTTACAGGTAAAATAATTAATTAATTTTATAATATAACCATTATATATTAGTAATATAAAGATATATTATCTAATAAAATAAAATAAATTATATTCAATAAACAAGAATTTAAATATATATATTTATATCTATTATTTAAGATATTTATGCACGTATCAGAGTTAGAAATAATTATTTTAAATAATAAAATTTTAGATAAGAATATAGATCTTATTTATATATTTAATTATAGAAAGATTTCTATTATTACTACTGAGTAAATTAATATTATAAAATAGAGAAAATATAAAAAAATAAAAGGTCATGTAAAATTTAAATTATAATTTAATATTTTTTTTCAAAAAACATTCTCTAAGATAATAATAATGATATATTAATTATTAAAAAACTTTAAATTCAATAAATAAGTACCAGAGATATTAAGTATTTATATATATTATATAATAAGTATAAACATAAAAGATTATTATAAATTCTAGATATATTAAAAATTAGAAAAATTATAATAAAAGATTTATTTTATTAAACAGTACAAATCTTGTCCAGAAAAGAAAATAATATATATTTATAAAAATAATTTTTCTGTTTTTCTATATATCTCTCTAATAAAAGTTTAAGATTATTAATTAGATGATTAAAATATATAATAATAATAAATTTAAAAATTTTATTAATTATATCTAATAAAATGATAAAATAATAATTTTTTAAATTTATATAACTATCTTTACCTGGCTTCTGTAGAATAATTATAATTAAAAAATAAAAATATATAATATTATATTTATAATTTAAATATATATTGAAAATTTTTATTAATATTTATTTAATTTAAAGTAATACTAACTACAGAATAGGATTTTTGAATATTATTATAATTAAGAATTTTATACAATATAATTTAGTATATAGTCCTGTAAATTTCTTATAAAGTATATAATATATATAATAATATTAAATAATCATATTTTATAATATTACTCAGGTCAGTAATACTAATCTTAAAAAATCTTGCCTAAATTAATCTAACTTTCTTTTCTGGATTATTAATTAGAGTTTTATTTAATATATTACTAGAATCTTATAATATAAATATAGATATAAACACTAAGAATTCTTTAATATAAGCTTATCTTATTAATTATTAGAATTTTTATACAGATTTACTTCTTTTCTTAATCTATTTATAAAATATAATTTTAATATTTTAAAAATTACTTTATCTACCAGATATCAGTCCATATCAAATCTTTTCATATTTTTCCTAAATATATATATTTATAATATCTTTATATTTTTGTATTTACTTGATTTCATTAATATTTTTTAAATAAAATTATTATATAATCTGCTTTTTTAAAATTATTTTATGATTTATTCTTATAAGTACTAATATAAGATAAAATATAATACCATAATACCCTCACGCGGGCAGGGTATATATATTATTAAATAATATTAATATTATTATATTTTATAATTCTAGTATAAGTATCTCAGTAAATTAAAGATTAAATCAAATTAATATAGCTTTATAATTAAAATTTTATTATTAATTTTTATAAGACTGGTAATTGATTAACTAGTTTATAAATTATAAAATAATTTATATAAGATTAATAATAATCTTATAATTATTTTTTCAGGGCTGTAGCTTTAAATTTATATTTTATTTAATAATTTAATTAACCAGAATCTCTGTCTCAAGAGTCTTAATAATTATGTTATAATATAATTTATATTAGATAATACAAATTAATTACTGATAATTAAGTATTTATTATAAATATTTATAATTTTGTAAAGAATTTTTAATATTAAGATATTTTTCTATAGCTCAGGATTATAAATCTTATATATATAAATAATTTTAGTCTCTGTAAAACTGAGCTTCTGAAAAATTTAAATATTCAAGTATTAAATAAATTATACTTTTACATTCATTATTTTATTAATAAGAAAGAAAGTAAACCTAGGATGATTTCTTAAATATATTATTTAATATAAATTATATAACTATATAGAAGTAGCTCTGTAGAATCCTTATATATATAATTATTTAAATCATTATATAATTTAAATATAGCTTCTGAATAATTATTATACTAAAGTTTTATATTTCTTTTTATTTTATTAAAAAACATATTATAACTAGAAGATTCTTCTAGTAATTAACTTATAATATACTGAGTTATAATATATTTATTGATAATTATTATTAATATTATTATTGATAAAGTTAAAATATAGAAAGTCCTTATGTTTATTATTATCAGGATTTATATATTTATTATTTTAATAATAAATATATTAGGGTTTAATTTTAGTAGTCTAGGCGGCCGGGGGCCCTATATAAAAAAGTTTATTTATATTTAAATTTATTATTATATTATTATTAATTTTAATAATAAGAATAGATATTTTCTAATAGAATTATTTATAAATTATCTCAGTATCCTGAGATTGGTTTTATTCAGTATCCTGGGATTTAATATAGAATTATTTAATTTTAAATTATTTAATTTATAACTAATTTCAAAACATTTTATAATTTTTTCTACAGCAGCTTTTACTTTCATTATTTATAATTATTGTTTTTAAATTTTAAGCAGAAATATATTATACAATATAATTAACTAAGTTTTTAAATAGATAAGATCATAGTAGTATTCTATATATTAATTATGATAATATTAAAGAATTTATTAAGAGACTCTTTTCATATATAATATTTAACTAAATAATTAATATAAAATTTAATAATATAATTTAATATTTTTAATAAATTATTTCTAGATATATCTTTCTATGTTTACAAATATAATTAAAGATATAATATTTACAACTCTTATTAATACTATTTTTATAAAAATAATAAATATTTTTATAATTTTCTGTGTAGTATTGATTAATTAATTAATTGGTTTATTTATATATATTTATATTAGTCTTATAGCTGAATAACAGATAATATTAATTTAATAACTAGATATTATTACTAGAATAGCTAGAAAGATCACATATATCCAGAGCCATGTGATATCTATATATATATAATATTTATAATTCTCTAAGTTTCTTTATATTTATTTTAATATATTACTTTGCTTATGTGGATCAGGAGAGGCTTTAATTTATATAAAAATCTTATATTTATTTAAGATCTTGTTTATTGGATATATTTATTACTAGAGAAATATAAGATCTATTCAATTATATTAATTATTCTAAAATAAATATTTCTACTGTAGTATTTTTTATATAACTGGTAGAGAGAGTATTATTAATAAAGATAAATTTATAAAAAAAATAGAATTATTATTGTTTTATAAAATAATAATTTCTTATAAAAACTATTATTATTTTCTAATATTTTATTTAGTAGGACCCTGGATTAGCCCAAATTTATAGTATAATAATAAATTATATTATTTTATAAATTAGACTAATAAATCTATATATAGAATAAACATTTTAAGAGTCAGTTTTAAAAAAATAAATTTTATATATAAATTATATAAATTGATTACTTACTAGACCATATTTTATCAGCTAGAATCTTAAGATATATATAATAAACTAAAAATAAAATTAGTTTACCGATAATAATACAGATATCTTACTTCTGTCTAGTATTAATATTCTATTTAATATTAATGTTTTATTTTTAGGCAATAATCTCAGTGCTAGTTTTGGTAAGTAATTGATATATTTATTATATGAAATCTTTTTATAACCAGAAAACCACTGTAGGAAGATTATTCAACTAAGATTATAAAAATAATTAATATATATAATAATATTATATAAAATATATTAATTTAATTAAATAGATTAGACTATACTTAATAAATAAAAATTTAAATATATATATTTATTTCTGCTACTCAGCACATTTATGTATATATTAAAATCAAAGATAATTATTTTAAATAATAAAATCCTAGATATAAATATAAATTTTATATTTAATTGTAAAAAATTCCTGATATTATTATTATAAAATAAATCAGTATTATAAAATAAATAAAATATAGAGAACAGTAAAGAGCTCTATAGAATATTAATTATAATTCAATATTTTTAAAAATATTTTTTAGTATAACAATAATCATATATTAATTATTAAAAAAAACCTTGAATCTAATTAATAAGTACTAGAAATATTTATTATTTTTAAAGATTATACAATAAATATAAATACAAGATCTTATTATAAGCCCCAGATATATTAAAAAATTGAAAGATTTATAATAAAATATCTATTTTATTGAATAATATAAATTTTCTCTAAAAAATTACAGCATATATTTATATAATATTTTTATTATTTTTTTATATCTTTGTAATAGAAGCTTATAATATTTAATTAAATAATTAAACCATATAATAATAATAAATTTAAGACTTGCTAATTGGATTTAATAAGACTATTAAATAATTATCTTTTAGATTTATATAATTATTCTTGTCTGGTTTCTATAAGATAATTATAATTGAAATTTAAAAATTTAAAAAATACAAAATAATATTTATAATTAAGACATGCATTTAATATCTTTAGTAATATTTATTATATTTGAAATAATATTTATTATAAGATAAATTTTAAAATACTGTCTAAATCAGATATTTTATATAATTTAATTTAGAATATAATCCTGAAGATCTCCTATAAAGTAATTTATAAGATATATAATAATAATAAATAATAATATTTTATAATATTACTCAGATCAGTAGTCTGAATCTCAGAAAAAATTATTTTTTAAAATAACCTAATTTTTTTATATTATTAATTAGAATATTATTATTACTTAGATTATATAAAATAGGTATAAAAATAGATTTAGAACTATTTTTAATTTATATTTATTATATTAATTACTAAAATTTCTGTATAGATTTACCTCTTTTCTTAGTTTTTTTATAATATATAATTCTTCATACTTTAGTAGTTATTTTATTTATTAAGTATTAAATTATATAGAACTTCTTTTTATTTTTTCAAATATATATTTATATTATTTTTATACCTGCTTCATTCTCTTCTTTACTTATGTGATTTTATTAATATATTCTAGATAAAACTATTATATGATCTGTTTTCTTAGAATTATTTTATTAAAAATACTTATAAATATTAGTTTAAGATAAAATATAATAATATTAATATTATTTAATAATATGGTACCTGCTCTCAGATAAAATATATATACAATTAAAATTTCTTTAAATAACTTTTAATTAACAGTTATTTAATTTTCTTATTCCAGTACAGGTACTTTAATAGTTTAAAAATTCTAAAATAAATTTATAATTAATATTTTATTATCAGTTTTCATAAGACTATAAGCTGGTTATTTAATTTATAAGTTATAAAATAATATTTATAATTGTTTTCTTTTATGTAATTATCTTCTTAGAGAATAGTAATTTTAGACTAGCCTTAAAAATTAAATTAACTAGTAGCTCTGTTTTAAATTCTTAATAGTTATATTTCAATATAATTTATATTAGATTATATAGAAAAATACTAATAACTAAATATTTATCATAAAAGTTTATGATTTTATAAAGAATTTTTAATATTAAAATACTTTTCTATAGCTTGAGATTATAGATAATATATGTATAAATAATTTTATTTTTAGCAAGGTTCTGATGAATTAGAATACTAAAATATTTAAGAATAATATAAAATAATTTTTAGGGTTGTTCCTTCTTAGATATATTTTTTGAAATAGATTTTTTAATTATTTAAAAATAATTGTATAGAATCTATATATATATAAGTATTTATATATATAATAATTAAAATATAGGTCTTGAACAATCATTATACTAAGATCTTATATTTTCTTTTTATTAAAAAAATATATTATAACTGGAAAGCTCTTCCAGCAATTAATCTGTAATATAATAAATTATAGTATAATTTTATATAATAATTATTAATAATAGTATTATTATTATTATTATTAAAATTAAGACATAAAGAATATTTATTATTATTATTATTATTAAAATTTATATACTTATTATTTTAATAATAATTTATTAGTTTACTTTTATTAATCCAGTCGGCCAGGAATCTTATATAAAATTTTTTTATTATTATATATATTTATTGTTATATTATTATCCATTTTAATAATAGAGACGGGTGTCTTCTAATAAAATTATATATAAATTATTTTAATATTCTAAGATTAATTTTATCTGGTATTCCAGAATTCAGCATAGTGTTATTTAATATAAAATTATTTATTATAGAATTAATTATTTTCTGATTAAGTATAAAAGCTTTTACTGTTTGTATTATAAGAATTCTTATTCTTAGTTATATAAGATAATAATAACACTTTATATATTAATAAATTAACATAGTATCAGGCAGTTTATTAGAAAAAATTCTATATATAATACCTGACTAGAAAATTAATAAAAAATTTAATAATATAATTTGATATTATTAATATATTATCTCCACGTACATCCTTTTAGGTTTATGAATATGATAAAAATATAATATTTTTATTATAAAACATATAATATATATAAATCTTATCAGTATTATTCTTGTAAAAATAATCAATACTTTTATAGTTTTTAATATAATATATATAAACCGGGTGCTTATAGCAGTATTAATATATTTATTTATAAAATTTCTATTTATAATATTAAAGAATATAATGATTTTAATTATAAATATCATATTAAAATTATTATTATTTAAATAAAATCCTCGTACAGATAGTCCAGCTGATAATATAATTATTATTAAATTTATTATTAATATAAAAAAATAATTCTTCTGGTTAATTCTTTTTTAAAATATTATCTAATTAATATGTATATCGTTTACTAGCATAGTAATCTAGTAATAAAATATTAATAATAATATAAATATCTAGCTAGATTACATTAATATTTTAAAATATTATTTCCTTTAATTATATCAATATTTATATTAATAAGGATTATGATATACCTGTAATATTCAAATATTATATTTATATTTAAAATTTTGTTTTAAAATATATATAATATTTTATATCTTTTATATTATATATAATAAGAAATATATTACTATTTAAAAGAATTTGTCTGGCTATAACCTTATAATATAAAATCTTAAATTTATTATAAATAATAATATATTTATTAATTTAATTAATTGATCTTTGATTTTTATATTACAACAGTTAGATTATTTTACTAGAATTTTCAAATATATATGATTTTAAACTCTCTGTTCGAGGCTCTAGCTTAATTTAAATTAATATTATTATTTTTAATATATATTTTATTAAGCTAGTTCAATATATAATTTAAAGATTAATATAGTAGTAAGATAAGGATTTATATTTCAAATTATATATATTTAACTAGCTTACTAAGATATAAATCAAAATTAATATTATAAGTCTAATTTAATTAAATTATATAAAAATCTCTGGAATTTTAGTTAAGCTAAAATGTAAAAAAAATATAGAATTATATATATAAGATTTTTAATATAATAATCCAGCTGCTTCAATACAGAACTTAAAATTTAATTAAATTATAAAAAATATTATTATTTATAAAAATCTGAAAATTTTGAATTTTAAAATCACAGCCGGATTAATCCTTCTAATAATAATATATTTTTCAATTATATTTATATGATATAATGAATATAGAATATCTTATATTTATAAATATTTTTAAATTAAAATTTTATATATGGATATAGTACTTAAATATTATAAATACATTATAAATTTTATTAATATAAATATTACTATAATTAAAAGAAATAATTCTTTAAATTATTAATATAAGTTGGTTAAGTATTTATTTATAATTAATAGCTATTAATAGATTATTATATTAATAAATATTTCTATATTTACTAGACAAGGCTCTGGAAGAGAATTAAATGAAAAATTTAGTAATGATTATATTACCAGTTAAATTAATTAGATAAAAGTTGTATTTAATAGTAATAATTTTAATATCATATTTTATAACTAAAACTAATAATTTCTTTTAATATTATAAATATTTAGCCTGTATATATTATATAAAATATTATAAAAACAATATTAACAAGATTTTTTATTTTTAATTATATTAATAAATATAGAAAGAAATACTCAAAATAATTTATTAGTAATATTAAATATTATCTTTAAATAAATATTATATTTTATATAATTCACGTGAAGTAGTTATACAGAAGTTAGGAACTTAAAATTATAATATATATATATATATATTATAAATTTAAGATAAGTATTTTTTATATTAAATTAATAATTAAAAATAAAATAAAAACTAGGTTAATTATTATAATCTATATTTAAAGTAAATTCTTTTTAATAAATTAACATTAAAATATATACTGAAATAATGAAGTTTCTTTATTAATTTAATAATATATTTCATAAATAATATAATTAATCAAGTTTCATAATACCTGCAGGGGTTGTAGATAGACAATATAAAAATATATTATTTAAATAAATTAAATTATATTTAATAAATAAAAATTTAAATACATATATCTATTCTCACTGCTCGGCCTGTTTATATATATATATATATATATATATTAAAATTAAAAATAATTATCTCACATAATAAGGCTCCAGGTAAAAATATAAATATTATTTATATATTTAATTACAAAAAGATTCCTCTTATTACCATTAAACAGCCTAGTATTATGTAATGAATAAAACATAAAAAATAATACAAAATCCTATAGAATATTAATTATAATCTAGTATTTCTTAAAAATATCCTTTACTATAGTAATGATTATATATTAATTATTAAAATAATTTTGAATTTAATTAATAAGTATCAGAGATATCTGCTGCGTTTAAAGATTATATAATAAATTTAAATACAAGATATTATTATTAATCCCAGATATATTAAAAATTCATAAATTTTAAAAATTATACTCAGTAAGATTATAAAATAATAATTTTTTAGATTTGTATAAATATTCTTATTTAATTTCTAAAAAATAACTATAATTAAGATCTAGAAATATATAAAATAGTATTTATAATCTAGATATATATTAAATATTTTTAATAATATTTAACTAGTTTAAAGTAGTATTTATTATAAAATAAGATGCAGAATACTATCTAGACTAGTTATTTTATATAATATAATTTAATATATAATTTTATAGATCTCTTACAAAGTAATTCACAATATATGTAATAATAATAAATAATAATATTGTATAATATTACTTTAATCAATTGTACTGATCTCAGAGAAAAATATTTTTTAAAATAATCTAATTTTCTTCTCTAGATTATTAATTAGAATAATATTTAATATATTACCGGAATCTTATAAAACAGATATAAATATAAATTTTAAGAATTTAATAATATAAGCTTATCTTACTAGCTACCAGAATTTTTATATAAATTTATTTTTTTAAATCTGTTTATAATATATAATTCTTAATATTCTAATGATTATTTTATTTATTAAATATTAGACTACACAGAATCTCTTCTTATTCTTTTTTAAAAATATATATTTATATTATTTTTATACCTGTTTTATCTCTTATTTTATTTACTTAATCTTATTAATGTAATCTAAATAAAATTATTATATAATCTTTTTTTTAAGATTATCTTACCAGCTGCCTCTGTGAGTATTAATATATAAAAAATATAATAATATCAATATTATTTAATAATATAATATCTGCTTCCAGATAGAATATATATATAATTAAAAAACTTTAAAATAATGTTTAATTAATAATTATTTAATTTTATTATTCCAGTATAAATGCTTTGATGGGTCAAAGGTTAAATTAAAATAATATCAATTTATAATAAATATCTTTTTATTAATTTTTATGAAATTAATAATTAATTAGCTGGTCTGTAAGCCACGGGATAATTTATATAAAATTAATAATAATCTTATTTTCTTAAAAAGTAATAGCTCTAAATTAATATCTTAATTAATAACTAAATTAACCAAAATCTCTATTTCAGAATTTTAATAATTGTATTTTAATATATAGTTTATATTAGATAATACAGATTCAGAATCACTAATAATTAAATATTTATTATAAATATTTATAATTTTATAGAAAATCTTTAGTACTGAAATATCTTTTTACAGTTTAAAATTATAAATATTATACATATAAATAATCTTATTTTCAACAAGGCCCTGAAGAGTCAGGATATTAAAATATTATAATAATAATAAATAAATTATATCTTTGAATCTATTTTCTTATTAATAAAAAAATAAATTTAAAATAATTTCTTCTTGGATATATTTTTAAAATAAATTATATAATTATATAAAAACAGCTCTATAAAATCTGCGTGTATATAATTATTTATAATATATAATAATTTAAATATAATATCTAGATAATTATTATACTAAAATCTTATATTTCTTTTTTATTTAAAAAAATATATTATGACTGGGAGACTCTTCCAGTAATTAATCTATAATATATTATAATATAATATATTTATTAATAGTTATTGTTAATATTATTATTATTAAAATTAAAATTCAGAAGGTCCTTGCCTCTACTATTGTAAAAATTTATTTATTTATTATTTTAATTATAATTTATTGATTTAATCTTATTAATAGAGATTTTATAAAAAAAAACTTACTACTACTTACATTTATTATTATACTATTATTAATTTTAATTATAGAGAAAGGTATATTTCTATAAGATTATTTATAGATTATTTTAGTATTCTAAGAATGATTCTGTTCAATATTGTAAGATTTTGTTCAAGATTTTCTAATACAGAATTACTTACCGCGGTATTACTAATTTTCTGGTTAAATTTAAAAGTTTTTATACTTCTTACTATAGTAATTCTTATCTTAAGTTATTATAGTCTTATTTTTAATCTTTCAGTATAATTACTCTGCATGATATAACTAAATTTTTAATTATATAAAATAATAATAATATTCTATATATCAGTTACAATAGTATCAGATAATTTATTAAAAAACTTTTCTTATATATAATATCTGATCAGAAAATTAATAAGAAATCTAATAATATAATTTTATATTATTAATAAATTATTTTTAAATATATCTTTTTATGTTTACAGGTGTAGCCAGAAATATAATGTTTTTTATTATAAAAAATATGTTATATATAATTCTTATATTATTTTTATAAAAATAATTAATATTTTTATAATTTTTTATATAATATATATAGACTGGGTACTTGCAGCAGTATTAATATATATATTTATGATTATAATATTCAAATTATTAGTATTAAATAAGATTTCTGTATAGACAGCCTACCTAATAATATAATTATTATTAAATTTTATCATTATTATAAAAAAATGATTTTTTTAAATAATTCTTTTCCAGGGTCTTATTTAATTAATATATATAATATTTATTAATATAATAATCCAGCAGTAGGTATTAGTAATAAATAAATATTTAATTAATTTATATTAATATTTTAGAAGATCATCTCTTCTAATCATATTAATATTTATATTAATAAAAACTATATTATATTTAAAATATTTAATTATTATATTTATTTCCAGAATCTTGATCCGGAAGGTATTTATATATAAAAAAAATTTCATATTCTTTATATTATATATAATAAAAAAAATTATTATTTAAAAGAATCTGTCCACTTATAATCTTATAATTTAAAATCTTAAAACTTTTATAGATAGTAATACTCTTATTAATTTAATTAATTAAATTCTGGTTCTTATATCAGAGCAGCTGGATTATTATATTAAAAATCTTTGATATATATAATTTCAGATTCTCTGCCAGGGATTCTGGCTTAACCAGAATTAATATTATTATTTTTATTATATATTTTATCAAGCCAATTAAATATGTATAATCTAAAGATTAATATAAATACTTATTTTATTATTTTTAAATATAAATATAATATTAAGATAAGTACAGAGTCTTTACTCTCTAATATTATAATAAATTTAATTAATTTAATCTAATCAGCTTGCTGTGACTATACAGTATTCTTAATTTTTATAAAACTTTTTATAACTGTATCCAGAAAGAATATTTTTTTATTATATTTTTTATAAATATAATTACAGTATCTAGAAAATTCAGAAAGATATTTTTTAAAGATTTATATTTATTATTACTCTCCTGAAAGTATTTAAAATTATTAATATTATATAATAAAATATTTATTTTTTATTTGAATATGTAAATTCTTATATATAATTAATTTAATTACTTAAGATTATATAATTTTTTGATAATATTTTATAATATTATAGCTACACAACGTCGTAAAACACTAGAAAGCGATATAGATGGTCTTAGAGGGCAGTTAAATATAATCTTTTGAGGGTTTTGACCCCTAAAAGCATTGGTGGGCGTGCTTTTGCAGGGTGCTGGGTCTAGGGATTGGACAGTCCAGTGGCCACAGAAATAATATTAATATAATAATAATTATTAGATTTTATAGTGTCAGCTATCCTGTAAATCTTAGAATAATATATATAATATATATTAAAAATTTATTAACATTAATATAGTTCTAGTTCTTCTTCGATACTTATATATTATAAACTAAATTGATAATTCTAGTCCTGACTTTCATATTACAGTTAAATTTCTATTAAAAATATATAATATAATATTAATTTTATTAATAATTAGATTATTATCTAGGCCTGTACTGACTTTCTAATCAATTTTATCAGATATTATTATATATATTAATTAATTTTAATATCTTAATTAAAAGATTTTTCTGTCATAGCTTGCAGACTATAGAAAAATTTTAATGATAAATATATCAATTTATTTTATTAAGACCGGCACTGAGACTGTTGTATAAGAATAGAATACTAATATTAATAATATATTAATATCAGATAAAAATAAAGTATTGGTATTTTTAATAATAAGCTTCTGCTTTTAATATATTACATATATTTTAAGATTTTAGTCAATAATCTATTCAAGATTTAATAAATAATTAATTTTTTATAGTTTTATATATTAAGAATTATTCCAGAATCTTAAAATATTTATTTTATATACAGGCTTATACTAGATACTTTATTTTTCCATAAATATGAATTAGAGAGATTATTTAATCTAATATCATTAAATTTAAATTATCAATTAAATATTTATATAAGATAGAAAAACAGATAATTTACTATATTTCATTTCAATATATATAACACGCAGGCATATATATAAGAGTATTTAAATACTTTATTATTAAAAATAAAATTTAGAAAATAAATTCATTAGTCTAGCCTGTGAAGCAATAGTTTATTATAGGAATATAAATTTTAGATTAATTCAGAGTATCATTAAATAGAATACTTAAAAACTTAATAATATTTTTATTGTTCCAAAAGATAATAGTAATAGTGATAATATCTTCTTATAAGATTATAACAATATTAATAATAATATTATTTTATTATAGACGTATTTCAATAATATTATCTTTTTGACTAATTTTATAGAGATGGATACTGTAGTAATATATATATATATATATATAAATAATTAGTATAACTGAACAGGTCTTATATTTTTCTTATAATAAATAACTTTAATAAAAACTCAGATTTACATGAATTTTCATGAATTTAATTTGAAATTTTTCTTTACATGGGTAAGAGTAATGATATAATTATAAGAGAAATACTAAAAAATAATTAATATTTTATATATACAAATATTATATATTCTTACATATAAATAATTTCATTGATTATTCTGGCAGTGACTGGCTGCTAAATCAATATTATCTACTATTTAATTATAAAACTATAAGTATATATAAATTAATTCGATTTTAAAATATTGTTATTATCATTGATAAACAAATTTTTAAAAACTTTTTAGCTAGTTTTAATAAATAATATATGTCAGTGTAACGGCCCAGTAATAAACATTAAATATATATTCAAGATTTAAAATTAAAGATATTATATGTTTATAAATAATTAATTTATTATAATACTGCAGAGTAATAAGTATAATTTTTAATAATAAAATTAATTTAAAAGCAGTGATACAGGATTTTATATTAATATTTATATTATATATATTTGATTAATTTGATACAATGTATATAAGTAGTATTAGTCCGGTTAAATAACTTTTAAAAGGATTTTTAAAATTCTACCCAAGTGAGAACTCTTATAAAATCTAAAATCATACGAAAAGAAAGATGTTAATATAATAATTTATATATTATATCACAGGAACCAAGATCTAATCAATTAATTTAATAAAAGAATTATTGCTTATAAATGTTCTAGAATCTTTAAAATCTGATATAAAATTATAACTAAAAAGATTCTTCTAAGTAATAATATATTTTTTATTATATATAATATAAAGAATGTAGAAAACTTCATATAAATAATCATCCCTTGTATCAAATTTCTAAAAAACAAATATAATTTCTAGATATAATAGATATAATATATTATCCATTGATATAGATTAATTAAATATCTATTAATTATTAATATTTCGTATTAATTTATTATATTAATACTTATTATCCATGTAGACAATATAAGAGTTTAGAAAAGGTTAGGTCAAAAAATTATTTATATATATTAATAATAGAATTTAATAATAATTCTTCTGCTAGCCGGGGTATTCATGTAATAATATATTTGATATTATAATATATCTAGGATTAGTATATTATTCAATATCTAAAATATTAAAATTATAAATGTATGAATTTTATATTAATATAATATATGCCTTATATTTTTAAAAAACAACATATTTATGAATGTCAGAAAATATATTCAAAATTAATTTAAGAAATTATTATTATACCAGCCAGGCTTATTTTATTCTATATATTATATTCTTTATCTATTCTATATAGTAATTTATACTATATAGTAAGCTCTTTTCTATCTAACAAAAGTTTTTTTATAGAAAAAATAACTTAGATTTATTATAGGTATAATTTGAGAGATTTTATTTCTTGAATAAATAAAATAACTACTAAATTAAAAACATTATAAATGTTATTAATAAGATTATGATTTAAAAACCAGGCTTTGTCTTTTTGAAGAAATAAAGAATATAATATAAAAACTAGTATAAAGAAAATTCACTGAAAAAAGCAATATTCTTTTCAATTTTTTAGTAATATTAGATTGTATTATCTTTATCTTTACCACTTTTTTAATTAGGTATTATATAACAGAAAAGCCTATTAATATATTATCTAATTAAATTATAGTTAACATATAAGATATTATTATATTCTGAAAATAATAATCTAATTCATTATAATATATCAAACGGAATTATACCTGTATATAAATAGAAAATATTATACTAAATTGTTGTGAGAACCTAAAGACTACAATGACTAATCATGTCTAAATGAAGCCTGTATATTCACAAGGACTAATAAATTTAAAAAAAAAGAAAACTATCTATTTCTTAGAGATCAAGCTGCTTTATATATTTATAAAAATTAATTCCTGCTTAATAAATTCCATCTCTTTTCTGCTAATTTTCTACTAACTTTTTATTAAACTTTTAGTTTCTTTTTTTTATTCTTTAATCTATTCCTGTTTTGCCTTCTGGCAAGTTCTGTATTTTAATTATCTTTTTAAAAATTATTATTAATAATTCTTTAGATCAGAAAGATCATGTAACCTGTATATAATAATTATATAATAAAATATAAAATAATTAAGATTTTATATATCTTTTTTTTTAGATGTAACTGTCCCTAGGCGTAAGATTTTAATATATTATTATATTATTATTATTATAATCAGAAAAAAGCATGCTGTTAGTTATAGATTTTAATTATAAATTAAATTAAACCAGCAGTCCGGCGCAGGAGGAATATTTTTTATAAAAAACCTTAAATTTTATAAAAATATTCTTAAATTCTTTAATATTATATTATTTATTATTTATTATATCTATTCTAGTTTATTTTATTTTATATTATAATTTATTGCCTTATATACAGCTGGATAAGATTTCTTTAATTTTATATTTAATATTATTATTTATATATAGTTTTTAAATATTATTTAAATTTTATTTAATAAAAACTAGTATCTTATCACAGTCTATAATTTATTAAAATTAAAAATTAAATTTACTTTAATTTCTTCTGGCAGGTTTACCAAGTATAAATAATTTATTTTTTATAATATTTTATAAAATTCTGCCCAGTAATCTGACAGTTTATAATTAAATTATTCTAAATTTTAATTTTTTATAATTATATAGACCTGCTGGTTAACCTGAAATAATTTATTTTATTAATATTTATTAATTTATATAGATTATTTATCTTAGACAGCTAGAATACTTATATAAATAAATTTTTAAATTTTTATTATCTATATTATTAGTTATTTAATTTTTTATTAATTTAAATTCAGCTGGCAGGGCAGATATAACTTTATTTAATTAAAAAATATATAAAATTTATATTTTTATTTAATATAAAAAAATAACTGATCTATAGTTATACTAGATAAAATTAATATTATAAAATCTAGAATTAATAACAGATTTAACCAGTTATTCTGATAATAATTTATAAAAAAGATTAAGTACTAAGCTATATACTAATTTATAATTTTAATTTATTTATTAATCTATAGATAATAAAAAATTAATAATTTTAATTTAATTCCTAGTTATATATATAATTTATTTTAAAAGTCTATAATAAATTATAATTTTTTATTTAATATTATTATATCTAGCAGTCCAGTATATATATAAATCTATTAAAAAAATTATATTATTTTAATTAAAATAATTATTTTCAAGCAGGGTATAAAATCGATTTTTTTTATAAATTAATTCATTATTATAAATATAGTATTATATCTATATTTAATTATCAGGAAGAAGTAGAAATCTATTAAAATATATTATTAAAATTTATTTAATATTAATAATAATTAGAGCAGGCCAGAAAAAAGATTTTTATATATATTTTTATAATAATAAATTATATAATTCTTTATATAATCTCAGATATTCTTTTTTTATATTAATTAATAATAATATTTTTTAATTAAGATTTTTATTTTTATAATACCTGGATAAGCTATTAAGAATTATTAATAAATTTTATCTAATAATTAAATATAAAGATTATTATTATCTAATACTATTAATTTATTTTTAAATTATAATAATTTTTTTTTATAATATCTAGTCTCTGTTTCCTGCATTTACTTAATCTTAATAAATTTATAATAATTTATAATTATAATTAATTTATAATACTCAGTCTATTATAATTAAACTGGAATCTAGAAATACTAAAAATATAATTCTAATATTTTTAATTTTATTTATAATAATAATTAAAAATACTTCTGCTTCTAATTATTCTTATTTAAATAAGATTTAATTATAATAATTTTTTATACTTTTTAATATATTATTATAACATGTAAAATATCTGCTAGAATATTATTTTTTTTAAATAATAATAAATTAAAAAATAAAATTATAATAAAAATTTAAATTATTATACCTGCCAGGTATTAAGATATTTATTAATTATAAAATATTCTAAGAATCAGTAATTAATATATATATTAAATTATTTTAATTATTATAATTCTTTAAGTTCTAGTTATTACTTTTCTAATAAACAGATAATGACTAGTATTTTTTTATTATAAATATTATAATTCTGCTCTGCGGGAGCTATAATTTTTAAAAAAAATATAATAAAATATTAATTATTTTTTATTTTTTTTAGAAAAGTATTCCTGTAATAATCTTATCTATTATATTTATTTTTAATTTTATTTTTTATATTAAATTATAAATTATTAGAATAGACACACTAATTAGAATTTTTTTAAATATTATAAATATTTCCTGGTATTATACTGACTAGTTAAATAAGATTTTAATTCTTATTAGATAAATCAGTAGTCAAATAATTTAGTTATAATTTTTAATAAAATAATAATAAAAATTATAAAATTCTAGAAATAAATATATTTTCTATATTATTATAGATATTTTTTATAAAAAAATTATTTTTATTTTCTGAAAATTGACTGCCACACTATTCTTTTTAATAATAAATTCTAGATATTTAGTTTAAATAATATAGAATTTATATTTATAAATTACTATTTAAAATTCTGTTTTATATAGGTATTCTAAGATTTTTTAATATAAATCTTATATTCTATCTTATTATTACTGTAGATAAAAAAATTATTATATATATTATAATAAAGAAATCTAGATATTTTATAAATATTTTATTTATTAGTTATTAATAAGCTACTAGCTTATTTAAGAGTTTAAATAAAAATATTTTATATTTAAATATACTGTAATAGGAATAGAATATAATTAAATTTTTTAAATTAAAATATATTTAAATTTAATAAAAAATCTGTTTAATATCTAGTTTAATAAAAATTTAAATCTTACTAATATAATATATTATTTTATTAATTAAAAAAAATATTTGTCTTTTTATATAATAATATTAAATTTTTAATAATTTATATAAAAATATAGTTTTTCTCCAGGCTTAGCGGCCATCAGAATTAGAAAAATAAAAAAATTAAATTTAATTTAATAAAGTTTTTATATAAAATTTTAATAATATATTTTTTTACGGCTTCCAGTTCTTTAAAAGTTATTTTATATAAAAAAATATATTTAAGATAACTTACTTTTTTTAATTTAATTTTAAAATTTATCTTTTATGAGAGGGGCAGTGTATTAAATATTATTTTTAAAAAATATTTATATAATTATAATAAATTATTAATAATTATATTAAAATTTCTATTTTCTCAGTTTTTTACTAGGTATATTCCTTATTTTTAATTATTTAATTAGACTCGTGGAGTAATATTATAAAAATCTAGTTTTTAAAATTTTTTAAATAATAGAATATTTTAGTAATATTAATTAATATTATATTTATTTTTATATAAATATAGTTTTTTTTTATTTTCTTAATTTTTCTGATTCCAGGAGCTTCTTATATATATATAACTTATAATTTATATAAATTAAGATATATTTAGTATCTTAGCAGAATCTATAATAGAAAGTCTTATTTAAATATTTTATATTTATATGGAGATTAAGTTCAGCTATATTAATTTTAATATTTTTTTATATAAATATTTATAACAGATATATCTCTGTATTTTCTCTTATTTTTAAAAAATTAAATTATATAATAATTCTATTAATACAGTTTAGGAAGATTCTTTATTTATAAAATTATATTTATCTAAGAATAATATTATGATTTCTTATATTAAAAATAAAAAATAATTTATTATAAAAAAATTAGTTATCCATGGTGAGGTCCAGGTATATTATATAAATAAATTTAATTTATTTTTTTTATTAAATTCTGAAATGCGGGTAGAGATGTTTAATAAAATTATATTAAATTTAAAATATTTAATTAATTAAATTATTAATTAAATATTTATATAATTATAGATATTTACTCTAGAGTTAATAAATATTTTAGTCTTTATAATTATACTAGAATAAAAAATTAAAACTTTAATAAAAAAACTAAAATTAGAATTATCTAAAAATATAAATATATTAAATATCTAATAACTAATACTAGCTTTATTTAAAATAAAGACTTTTTTTAGATATTAGTTTTTTCTGAAAACTTTTTTACTGTTTTCTCTATATTCTTAGATTTTATTAATTTAAAAATTTTAAATTATTTAAGATACCTGTTCTTTACTTAATAATTAATTTTATTATAATTAAAAAAATATTTTTTTATATATTATTATTATTTTATAATATTTTATATTTTTCTTATAGTTCAGGTACCTAGGATCAGAATATTATTTTAAAATTTAATTATTAGAATTTTAATTATAAAAATCTCCAGGAAATTATTATTTAAATTTAATTTTGAAATAATAAAATTTTTTCTTTAAATATTTCAGGTCTAAATATCTCTCAGCCAGTTAAATATTTAAATATAATAATTTATAAATTTATAAAAAATAATATATAACTTATTAATTTTAAATATAATTAATTTTATTAATTTATTAAATAATTAATAATAAAGCTTCTTCTGTTATTCTGATATAGAAATTTATACTTTAATTATAAAAAATATAAATTAAGATTAAAAGATATAAAACTTATTTTTAATAGTTAGAGTGGATATTCTTAACC
>BTWD01000153.1:0-32774 GCA_036986335.1 Aspergillus sp. AS01 | reverse complement strand
CTGTAACAGACATGCTTGAGGGTGAGGGCAAACTGATGTTTCAGTCTCACGAGACTCAATGGTGCAGATGTGTTACTACTTTCCAGTACTAGACCTTATTCTGCTCTGGAAAGGCATCCGTAGGCGTTCTTCCAGCCCTTGACGCATGCAACAGATAACAAATGTGATCACACTCTGGAGAGACAGAAGTGCAAGACATACCGCTCTATCTGAAAGAGGGATACACACCATGCCTTACCGGCTTGCAGACATATCTAGTCCACGTACTACATATCTTCAATAGTAAGTGAGGGACAAATTCAAGTTTTCTTGTCTCCTTTGAGCCAGCAGATATGCACCGACGACTAGGGGCGCTGATAACTACGGCTTCAATCGCTTCTATGCCCCATTCAACATCTGCAACTTCCGCTGGCTATCTAGCGCCTGGTCAGAGGAACCGCAATATAAAAGCCGATAAAAGCTGTTTTACATATTTTTGCACTTTGAGACTAAGGGACACTGTGTAAACCAGTGACCACACACGCCAGGATATTCTAGAACCTTGTCCTACGTATATTATATTGTTCTGTCAACGTTAAATTGGTATTTGACCGCCCAGTGCCCACTAGCGTTCGGCGGCCATGAGTGGAAAAGAAAAATCGCCTAAGAAGAACTCTCTTCGTGGTGTGAAAGACAAGAGCAATAAGAACAAGTTCTCACCATTACAAGACAGGGAAGACTCTCCATCGAGTCGGGACGCCGACGGGGATGTACAGATGCATCAATCAGAAGGGGCTGCAGCAGAACCTCAAAGGCGTATGAAAAAGCACCGTCGGGGCTACAGTCTAAAGCAGCGCGCGGCCACGACCCGAATCCGGAAATGCGGTGACAAGGATTATTACGGCGTGCTGGGACTTGAGAGGACCTGTGACGCAGGGGATGTCCGACAAGCCTATCGAACCTTGGCCCTGCTGACACACCCAGATCAAAATAAGTACGAAGACGCAGAAATCGCATTCAAAAGTGAGTGTCCAAGTGGTCAGCCACATCGTAAACATCGTCGTGGCTGGCACAAGGTCTTAATAGATTATCACTGACAAGTCTGCCCGACAAGAGGTTGGCCAAGCCTACCAAGTGCTCAGCAATTCCCAAGAGCGGGCCGCCTTTGATAAACAGCATGAGCATTATGAGGACAAAGGAAGCATCGATCCACATGATCTCTTCGGGGAGGAGTTCGCGGACAATGCTTCGGGCGACGAGTCTAGCGAGGGTCACTCAACTGATGAAGAAGAAAGACTAGAGACCCCTGACCACGCCGTTTTGGAAGTTTACTCTGAAGCTACTACCTACGTCAATAAGTATCTCGCAGCGAAAGACACGTCCACCGTCCACGATATGCGTGAAAGAATCAACGACCTCAACCGGAGAATTAAAGAAGAGAACCGGAAACACAGTCGGTCTGAAAATGACTTTCTGATCAAGTTAGACCTGCTGACGGGCGTCCGCGACGAATATAATAAGGCAACTGATATGGTCCAAGATGGAACTGCCAGCGGGAGACAATTGGAAGCGCTGCGTAGGATTGAGAGCCAGTTCGAGAATGCGCGAAAGGGGTACGGCTATCCGGAAACATGGAAGCTCCCATCAACTGTTGGCAACGGCGACAGTAATAACAACCAGGCGCCTAGCAAAACCAACGGTGAGCGCCGAATACTTGGCTACCTGCCACATGTGGACAGCCAGCGAACCATTTTCTTTGTGGAAAGCCAGCCTAATGGAATCGGCATGAAGCGGTCGCAGGATATTGGATATGATGCAACTAGGTCGTACCTAGAGCTCCCTGAGTCACAAAAAAAGGATGTCCGTTATTCGCAAAGCCGCTATGGGAAGAGTCAGCGGGGTAATTATGATCAGATCCTGGGATGGGATTGTCGAGTTCCATCCAATATGTCTTCGTCTGATTGGGAATACCGACGAGCTCTACCTCCTTCGTATGGCCTGGTTCGTTTTCACAACGGTTCTGCGGATATCCTGAGCCGAACCGCCCTGCGCAACGTGCTTGGAAGGGAGGCCGCTGATCGAGAAATCAATACTTTCTATGAACAGCGTAATATGACTCCGCCGTGGGCTCAAATGCCCTCTCGTGGACGACTCCCTGGCCGCAATTATGCTAAGATTCAGGGACCGTCAGTGGCTGGCAGTGCAATCAACGGACAGCAAGGCATTGAGCCAACAGTGAGAGTTAAGCGTAGCAACAAGAGCAGACATACAGGTAAATTTCAGGGAGATGAGAATCCACAAGCCAGTTCTTCAGTAGGGGAACGCGGCGGAGAAGGCCAGGGCACTATAGATACTATCCAATCCGTTATGGAGGCAAACCGACTCCAGATGCAGGCCATTACTGATGCGCTTGCTCAGCTAACATCACGGCTTGCTATCATGGACCAGACTAAGGCTTCCCTTCCCAGCCAGTAATAAAGTGAATCTGTTGTGAAGCAAGGCTATATTGAAAAGACTTACCGAATATACCGGGAATGGCCTCCAATGGAAAAACCCGCTATGTTCAGAACTCTCGAGGTACCTGAGGTGGAATCACGGTTGGCATATGTATGCAGCATTGAGAACTGTTGGACTTAGTCTTGCGTCAAGCTGGATACTTACGGTCTCTGCTCTGGTAGGTGCTTGCAAACTTGCCTTTCCAAGTTTTACTTATTACGTTCGGCGGTAACATGGACTGAATGCGTGTGCTTCAAGCATCATAATATACTGGCTTAACAAGAAGGGTCTTCATACACAGTTTGTCATATATAGTGATTGATATAGAGCCACTCCCTTCATGTATTTTACATATACTTTTAAATCAAAAAGTATTTTCATATACATACTCTGGCTTCTGTAACTGAGTTGGCCGTCAAGAACATACACGCCGCTGCAAATATTTCAGTATCCCATGTGCCGTTGCAGCAAGTAGCATCAGCAAGATCTTGATATACACGCGGACTGTGTACTCATAGTACGGGTTCTCGGCTTGCCACAGCATCAGACGTCCGGGCACAGTGTCTTTGAGGACTCGAAACGGGACGGTGGTCGAGTCATTCGTTCCATTGCCAAAAATAATGGGACACAGATCAACCATACCAACCCTCCTTTTGCCACCAACACGCAGACCTTCTCCCCCAGCCAGAGGGTTCCATCGGTCATTGTTCCAATTTCTTATAGCATAAGATAGAACATCACCCAAGAAGCCACCGTGGTATAGTAGAAACGCGCAGCCGAAGACTGATTGCTTCATCTCTTCAAGAGATACTTCAAAATGACATGAACCAGCTTCCATGAGCACAATTGGGCCATGGCATACTCGTATATGTAGTGTATCCTGGAGTTCCAATAATATTAGTAACATCGTATATCATCAATGGGTAGAAAGCTAACCCGGTAATCAACAGAACCAATTGCGACGAAAGGGCAGCGCTCCATTTTTGGCTCTGTGATGGATCTACTATATTCTGCCCTGATACCTGTGACGCAGCGATAAGTAGAAGTAATATCTATTGCACCTAAATGATTGGATACAGAAGATCCTACAGGCTGTTATTCCTCCATTGCTGCTTTATATATTTCTATGCCCTGTTGCGAATATAGACGGCAGATTTATCCGCCTGTTCTGACATTCCATGCCGTCTGGGAGCGCATTACAATACCATTTTTCTTTCTCTGAGCCTTACTGGGTGGGCATTTAATTCGTTGCTGCATACAGACGTTGAACCCTCATGCCAGGGAAAAGAATATAGCATATGGAATAAGCGATCTGCAATCTGCGTACTCTACTGTGACGGCTAACAGGCTCATTTAGAAAGAGATAAATAAATGATCAATGCCAGTATGAATAAGGTATAATCCTGGCCAAGTCCTCTGCGGAGCTTTGTACAGTCGAGAGTTGGGTATTCCTTCTACCTATATGTCTCAAAGTAAGTGATAATAGTGTTTACACTCCGGCTAGATCCCATGTTTCCTTTTGATACTTCATTATTATCTTGTCTATATCACTTCGCATTTGTTCCAATCTTTCTTATTTTGTAGGACCACCCGTAGTCACTTTCCTGCTCCATAGATCATTTGGTGCGGGTATCTGCCAAATAGTAAGGCGCGGAACCCAGCTAATAGTTGGAATCCGTGAAATTATCCTTTAACTTACACGAATAAGTACCTATGACGTCGGTATAGAAGCTTCACTGTGTCTGATACGTGCCTCACTGTTCAGTACAGCTGTTTGCAAAAATGGCGCAAATGTTCACACTCTCCAAGTTTCTCTGAAGGTTTCTGGCTAAACTACATCAAGTAAGGTCTGGGAACTACTATAATCCGTGTATTTATCAGAAACACAACGAGACGGTAAGACAGTGTGATGCTGGACAGGCTACTGTATTCGTATGTACCACGTACAAGCCAGGATCGTGGAACCGGCACTCCAGAAGCTTCTATGCAAACTAGTCAAACCCCCGGAGCCATAGTTACTGGTCTGGCAATTCCCATCCGCCACCACCTTCCTGTTCCTATCTTGCCATCTGTCGCCAAAGGTGCTCATTGGGGCAACACAAGAGCTAAGCGGCGCAACACAAATGACACTCATTATATTTCTTCTTAGCCTGTCTGGATTAGTTCCCTGGTACAATAAGTGACAAGCACGTGTGAAGGCTAACACTGAGGGATCCTCGTCTTAGGCTTCTTGGCAGGATTATATGTATCGATGATGTGACAAACCCCCCTCTCAACAACTACATTCCTTCTCAAGCTTATACCTGGGAACGCACTCCTTCGTATGCTCCTACTCCGGGTAATTTCGACCGAGAACGGACGCCTTCTACATATAGTTTATGCCCCTCTTGTGAACGTTCCCCGCCACTAGTTCCACAGTCCAACCAACAACGGGCCTTCGATAGTGTTGAACCAAGAATTGGACCAGCCGACTTTGAAGGGCCCTGCTATATGCCGTATGTAATCGAGTGGAGAGTGACTCTCAATAACAGAGTCTTGACAAAGGATACGGAACAAGACCTGGATTCAACACCTGGTTCATATTGGCAAGAAATTAAGCAAAAGGCGGAACGTGTGTTGCTCCAGAAAATAGACCGTGATCGCCGGGTGAGGCTTGATGATACTGTGGTTGTGGTTTCCGTAAATGAACGCTCGCAGCGCGATCTTACAAAGCGCTTTGAAAAGGCTGATATCGATTGGACAGCTATAAATAAGCAAATCCTCATGTGGCAAGATCTCCTTCATCGCCCCAAGAAAATGCTTACGGTCTCCATCTCTATCAATTATAGGGAGGACAACTCTTCGTCCAGGGGGACAGACAAAAGAGGAACCTCCTCAGTAACTAACAGAATGCTTCGGCAACGGGACGACCAGATCGATGCTGAGGAATGCTCCGGGCAACCGTCAGTTTGGCGAGATGTATATCGGAAAATGCGATGCCCAGGGCCTCCTTGCCAGCATGAGGGCCAGTACTGCTGGCAGGATCCAGCAGGTAAAAAGCATTACAGACTCAGGACACACCACCTAAAAAACCTTGTCAAATATGTTGAACAAGGTGGTATCTTAGAGACCCATGATGATGTTCCCGACAATGTGCGGGAACAGCTGTATGCAGAAGATCGTCAACGCCTTTCGAAACAAAACCAGACCTCCAACAATCTCATGTCAGGCTCGGCGCTTCCGCAGATAAATATTAATGTCCATCCATCTCAGTTGGCACAACCCTCGATCTCTTCAGTGCCGGACACTGAAGAGGCTCCACCCACTGTTCAGGATGAGATCAGCGACATTTCTGGACCTCTTGAGGGAGCCGTGGAGGAATACGTTGATTGGCATCTTTCGCGGGTGGGCACGGAAAGTTACAAAGAAAACATTAAGAAGGCGCGTGATATAGCGTTAGAGAATTGTTTTGATATTGCTCAAATCCGTGAGGAAAGCCCGGACTTTTTTGTTAAACAGGGAGTGGCAATCGGTGCGGCTCGCAGGTTCGTTGGCCATACTAAGCGTTGGCTCAAGTGGAGGGCCCAAGGCAATACTTAATGTACATAATAGTTCGGCACAGTCACTATGGTCATATTCGTTGCATTCATGGCACGGTTGTGCGTCACGTAAATTAGGACCTAGAATACTCTTCACTCTCCCCTGTCTAGATCTAGTGCTGCTGAATTGTCCGAACCAGGAATTCAAGGGCTGCGGACTCGACAGAACAGGCTGAGGTAGCGAAACTGGTGTTGATCGCAATATTCTACTTGGCCTGCCAGCTGAAGCATTTCCCGACACGAGAGCACGCATTAGTCGTAAGGCTGACAGCGATGACACTAACTGTAAGTTGGTCGAAGCCGTTGTCACTTCTGAATATGCAGTCCTTTACAGGACTGAATCATCCTTCTCAAAAGGCTGAAGATAATATTTGTAGTAAGTGCGCAACCCTCCGACACCGCTCTGGCCTTCACCCAGAACATCTGGTTGTGATATACTAAGTCTTTGAGTACTTTGAGGGAGCGGCGCAGGAAAAATGACGAAATCGGCGAGACGTGATGGCAGCATTGGCTCTATTAGCGCGGCCCGAAGGTCATGTTGAAGGGTTCCGTGACCCGCCCATAATTCCGCTCCGGAAGAACATATAGTAAGGGCGAAAGATGAAGTGACTTGGTAAAGGCAGTTTGTTACGTTATGCTGTTATGTGAGTGAGATAAGAGTCACTACCATTGAGGATAAGCAGAAACAATGGTTTTGGGGTAGATGTGACATATCTCAAGTGAGCCCTCGTTTAACCAATGATAAGTTCCTTCTTGCCGCTGTGACCCCGCATTAGTCATTCTGGCCTAGCCAGCTGGTTTTGCATCAGAACGACCATCAACTTGCACTGGAAGAGAATTCTTCTCCCATCCCCAACAACTCAAGTGGAAAGTACGATAACTGCTTGCTACTATTACATTTATTTTTTTTAATAGAAATTTTGGCTCACAATGACTTCTGGATCGGCTTATGCAGGTTGGATACATGGAGCGTTTGTGGTAAGTATCAAGTCTGAACAGACAATAAAAGCGCACGACATCTAATGAAGGTTAAGAAAGTAAGTAGTTCGTCGAGAAGTAGGATATGCTGATGAATAACAAAGCTTTGCATTTGCTTCAGGAGGTAAGTCAAACCCACAGAAGAGTAAATTGGATGCTATAATGGCTGACAGGGATATGATATTCGTATAGACAGTAAGTCAGCCTTCAATGGAAGAATATATTGATGCGGTAATGGCTGACGGAGATATGATATTGGTATAGGATGTAAGTCAGTCTTCCAAGAAAGACTATATCGGATGCGGTAATAGCTGACAGGGATATGATGTTGGTATAGGGAGTAAGTCAGCCTTTTAAGAAAGATTACCTTGGGATGCGGTAATAGCTGATGGGGATCTGATATTGGTATAGTGGGTAAGTCAGTCTTCTATGGAACAGTACATCAGATGAGGTAATAGCTGACGGGGATATGATGTTGGTATAGGGAGTAAGTCAGCCTATTTAGAAAAGATTACCTTGGATGCGGTAATAGCTGACGGGGATCTGATATTGGTATAGTGGGTAAGTCAGCCTTCTATAAGACAGTACATTGGACGCGGTAATAGCTGACGGGGATCTGATGTTGGTATAGACAGTAAGTCAGCCTTCTATGGAACAGTTCATCAGATGCGGTAATAGCTGGCGGGGATCTGATATTGGTATAGTGGGTATATCAGCCTTCTATAGAACAGTACATTGGATGCGGTAATAGCTGATAGGGATATGATATTAATATAGGGAGTAAGTCAGCCTTCCAAGAAAGATTATATTAGATGCGGTAATAGCTGACGGGGATCTGATATTGGTATAGGCTGTAAGTCAGCCTTCCAAGAAATATTATATTGGATGCGGTAATAGCTGACGGGGATCTGATATTGGTATAGATGGTAAATCAGCCTTCCAAAAAATATTAAATTGGATGCGGTAAAAGCTGACGGGGATATAATATTGGTATAGGATGTAAGTCGGTCTTCCAAGAAAGATTATATCGGATGCGGTAATAGCTGACGGGGATCTGATATTGGTATAGGATGTAAGTCAGCCTTCCAAGAAAGATTATATCGGATGCGGTAATAGCTGACGGGGATCTGATGTTGGTATAGACAGTAAGTCAGCCTTCTATGGAACAGTACATCAGATGCGGTAATAGCTGACGGGGATCTGATCTTGGTATAGTGGGTAAGTCAGCCTTCCAAGAAAGATTTTATTGGATGCGGTAATAGCTGACGGGGATCTGATATTGATATAGGAAGTAAGTCAGTCTTCTACGGAACAGTACATTGGATGCGGTAATAGCTGATGGGGATCTGATATTGATATAGGAAGTAAGTCAGCCTTCTATGGAACAGTACATTGGATGCGGTAATAGCTGACGGGGATCTGATGTTGGTATAGAGAGTAAGTCAGCCTTCTATGGAACAGTTCATCAGATGCGGTAATGGCTGACAGGGATATGATATTGGTATAGGATGTAAGTCAGCCTTCTAGGGAATAATATCTTGCATACGGTAATAGCTGACAGGGATATGATATTGGTATAGGTGGTAAGTCAGTCTTCCAAGAAATATTATATTGAATGCGGTAATAGCTGACGAGGATATAATATTGGTATAGTGGGTAAGTCAGCCTTCCAAGAAAGATTTTATTGGATGCGGTAATAGCTGACGGGGACATAATATTGGTATAGAGAGTAAGTCAGCCTTCTACGGAATAGTATCTTGGATGCGGTAATAGCTGACGGGGATCTGATATTGGTATAGAGAGTAAGTCAGCCTTCCAAGAAAGATTTTATTAGATGCGGTAAAAGCTGACGGGGATATAATATTGGTATAGAGAGTAAGTCAGCCTTCCAAGAAAGGTTATATTAGATGCGGTAATAGCCGACGGGGACATAATCTTGGTATAGTGGGTAAGTCAGCCTTCCAAGAAAGATTTTATTGGATGCGGTAATAGCTGACGGGGATATGATATTGATATAGACAGTAAGTCAGCCTTCTATAGAACAATACATTGGATGCGGTAATAGCTGACGGGGATATAATATTGGTATAGAGAGTAAGTCAGTGTTCCAAGAAATATTATATCGGATGCGGTAATAGCTGACGGGGATATAATATTGGTATAGATGGTAAGTCAGCCTTCCAAGAAAGGTTATATTAGATGCGGTAATAGCCGACGGGGATATAATATTGGTATAGAGAGTAAGTCAGCCTTCCAAGAGAGATCATATTGGATGCGGTAATAGCTGACGGGGATCTGATGTTGGTATAGTGGGTAAGTCAGCCTTCTACGGAACAGTACCTTGGATGAGGTAATAGCTGATGGGGATCTGATATTGATATAGGTAGTAAGTCAGCCTTTTAAGAAAGATTACCTTGGATGCGGTAATAGCTGACGGGGATTTGATATTGGTATAGAGAGTAAGTCAGCCTTCCAAGAAATATTATATTGGATGCGGTAATAGCTGACGGGGATATAATATTGGTATAGAGAGTAAGTCAGCCTTCTATGGAACAGTACCTTGGATGAGGTAATAGCTGATGGGGATCTGATATTGATATAGGAAGTAAGTCAGCCTTTCAAGAAAGAGTATCTTGCATACGGTAATGGCTGACAGGGATATGATATTGGTATAGAAAGTAAGTCAGCCTTCTATGCAACAGTTCATCAGATGCGGTAATGGCTGACAGGGATATGATATTGGTATAGGATGTAAGTTGGCCTTCTAGGGAATAATACATTGGATGCGGTAATGGCTGACGGAGATATGATATTGGTATAGGATGTAAGTCAGTCTTCCCAGAATGATTATATCGGATGCGGTAATAGCTGACGGGGATATGATATTGGTATAGGAAGTAAGTCAGCCTTCTATGGAACAGTACCTTGGATGAGGTAATAGCTGATAGGGATATTATATTGGTATAGGATGTAAGTCAGGCCCATCTTAAATAAAGTCATGACTTCTATGACTGCCCTCTGTCCCTTTCTGTGTCTTTAATCATAATGTCAGGATCGATGGTCGTGCGAAACTGATACTGAAGTCATGGACCTCATTGATGGTTGTAAAAATAAAATCAACCTCGGGACACGCATGCTGCTCGGCTATCCAAAAACCGCTTTCAGAGTATTTGTATCTTCAATACTTCGAAACCGAAATATTCTGACTTTAAGCAAGCAATATTTCCCCTCTAAACATGATTCTGAAACTATTAGCCATTACTTGGTTCACCGAGCCATAGACGATGCATATATCAGCATAGACCGACGCCAGTCGTCCATTTTCCATATCTCCAGCTACTCAGGTAAACAGGCCCTTTTCTTTGGTACTTTCATCTCTTATTAATACAAACCTAGGAGCAGATCTGCAAAAAGAATACAAAGAATCAGGATATACCCATCGTTTGCCGATTATCAATCGCTTTGATGTGCTTCGTCAGTGGCTTCGGCTGTGTGACAAGCAGCATTCCTGCATGCAGGAAAGGCGTCAGGTCGTGCCAAAGCGCGTTATTTTCGTTGGAACGAATCATTCAGATCAGCTGCAACTCCAGGAGTCCGCACACATAACACAGCCATTTGACTATATAACGCTATCGCATTGTTGGGGCAAGCCGACCGTTGAGGAGATGGAGCAATTCTGTACCACACCTCGGAACTACCAGAAACGACTAGAGGGGTTCAGCTATCACTGCCTTCCAAAAGTTTTCCAGGATGCTATTACAGTGACCCGAGCATTGAACAAGCAGTATCTTTGGATTGATGCTCTCTGCATCATTCAAGGTGACCAGACAGACTGGGAGGAGGAAGGTGTAAGGATGGACGAAGTATTTGCCTCTGCATACTGCACCATCGCGTCAAGTTCAGCATCCGGTTGGAATGATGGCTTCCTCACTCGCGCCCAGGATTTCGGTCAATCAGAAGAAGTCAATTCCGATCAAAAGATCATTGATGACTTTCGTAAGCTTGTTGATGAAGGCCAGCTGCAGACACGGGCCTGGGTGTTGCAAGAAAGAGTGCTTTCTCGCCGAACTATCTATTTCACTGCACAACAGACATACTGGGAATGTGGACGCGGAGTTCGTTGCGAAAATTTTACCACATTAAGATGGTAAGCCCGCTTCCCTAAAGTCAGAGGAATACCGGCTGACCTACTAATTATGTTAGTCCCTTTACTAGATTATATCTACTTGACTCACGGTTTCCTGAGCGGCTCGTAGTCGCAGGTTATAAATCGGCAGCCTTGTTTCTCCAAGAGCTTATCATGGACTACTCTCGTCGTGATCTCACCTTTCCGAAGAAGGATAAAGTAGTTGCGTTTTCCGGCATAGCGCAGCGTATTAAGAAAGCTCTATATACTGAAGTCAGATACGGAGTCTTCCGTTGCTTTCTTCCTCGGCTCCTCTTGTGGAAGCGGGCTGAAATGGGTAATGATCGAATTTCTTACGACGATGATCGTGTGCCGTCGTGGTCTTGGATGCTTTATAATGGTAAAATTGACTTTCTGACACAATCGGATCTCCAAGTCCCAAAGCAACAAAGCCTAAGCTTTGACAACTCCGAGCGCGGCATCAATATCGAAGTTCGACAACTTGAAAATTGTTATACGCGAGAAAGGGATGGAGAGCATATAATATTCACCAAGACAAAGAAGGTCGAAATTACAACGGAAGTTGAAGTTACGAAGGAAATCGAAGTCGGCATCCTACATTTCGACATGGGTTCGGCGGCCGAGGTTGAGTGTCGAAACTGTGTCGTCAGCGCAATGAGTCAAGATGACGATAAGGATGACCCTAACAAGGAATACTATATACTTGCCGTACAAAGAACATCGGGAGAGGAAGAGTATAAGAGGCTGGGAGTTGGGCGAGTGCGAGCATGCTACGTCTCGAAAGGAAGTACTTCTGCGAAGCTTCTGTGACCTGGTCGTTTCCCTCTTTTCTCTGTCATGGGACAAAAGCAGCACCATAGTACGATGACTCTTTTATTGCTCAGGTGGAACAAACCGAAGTAGGATTTAGACGAAGCTTCCTGGTCTTCAGCAGATAGCTAGACAAAAGGCAGGCTCTCAAAGGTATTTCGAGTTAATACTCTATCTCAGTTCTGCTTGCCGTGCCGTTATGGAGACCCCACTTGCTCTGGGGTATATCAACGGTTGGGGTCTCTCGTACATAACAATAAGAGCACGGTATAATCGATTAATTCCTGTTTCAGTTCGCCGGCTTTCGTGATTTCCGTGCAGAAGAGGCCTGGTCGTATGCTCATTCGCGATTCTTCTCTTGTTGAACTGTCTCTTTGGACGCACTAGTCGAGGAAAACGCCCCGCTTACGCTGCTAGTTGCTCCTTGGAGGCCATTTACGTCCCGTAGAAACTGCCATTCTGTCTAGGTACAACGCTCTGCAGGAGATATTCGCCTAAAGTCTTCAGCCGAGTTGCTGTCATTAGTCTCACTGGCCTAACCTATGTTGGGAGCTTTATGACCGCCTGCTTCTTGCGCTCGGCAGCTTCACTGGCTTTCGAGATTGACATGCCGCGACTGACTGCATATCACCGATAATCTAAATCTGTGCTGGCGATAGGTGTGGAGACATCGCTCTGCTATTTTCTGCACCACGGTATAGGAGCTGTGAGATGGCTTTAGAGGAGAATCGAAAAGCATTACTACTAAGGACACCTAAGCGTTATTCCGGCCATGGAAGCTTCTAGATTTCTGTAATGATTTTACAAGCACTAACTAAAATGAACTAGGTTATTATGGAACCAATAGTGCCAAGGATCCTAATCACAAAACCAAACGTATTACGACTAGCGCAGGAAGGCTAGGGATTATGGCAAAAAGAGGGGTGAGCGTCTAGGGGTAGGCATGGTGTATGAATGGACCGGCGGCGTAGTGGTAAGCGCTCCGAGGCAACTTCCGAAAATGCGGGACTGGGTCACCTTGCTTTTTGGAGGTGGTGGGTTCGATTCCCATCTCCGGCAACACAATTTACCACAACAATGGAATTCGTTCCCACAATAAGTATCCAAACCTCCCCCTTATGGCAAGGTGGCGAGGAAGAGAAACAATCACAGGCCTCGGCGAGGCTCCAAATTCGTCAGGAAAGAAATAGTTTACAGCGAAGACATGTATTCAGAGAGATAGCTATATAGTGGATACCTGCATATCGCTCCGGCGAGGGGTCAGAGTCACACATACACACACACACACACACACACACACACACACACACACACATACTGTATGAATGAGTTATGAATCATCATCATCATCATCTAGTTATTGTAAAAATGGTACTCGGATATCGGTCTGATAATTATCCGTCGACTTTGGAATTTATCACGTGATTGATTCCTTCCAGGCCTTGAAACTCGAAACCCGAAACCTTCAATATCATACCCAACTTATGTCCAATGCGCTTCTGAGAAGATGCCGTCGGGGCACACCCGCCACCAAGTCTCTCTGGAAGCTGTTTTGGATTTCTCACAGCCGTTCACTCTACCACGAGATCAAAGTCGGACAGCAACCATTGTTTTTCATCAACTCATCAATCACTACAATACCGAGCAGGTTGCACGCAAAGGGTACAGGCCTGCTGCGCTTGCCCAGGCTGTCTTTGATCACGTTTCATCAAAAGACGCATTTCTAGTTCTCTTCCTTTCATTTGTACATGATAAATTATGCTCGCAATCAAACAATGCGCAAAGCTCTGATTTCACTCCTTGCCTGCTCTATATCGATGGTTTCGACTCATGGGATTTAGAGAGGTTGAAGAGCACCAAGGACGCAATTGAAAACTTTGCTGAGTATATCATTGAAAATCTGCTCCTTCCACGTACCATGCCCGCCATCTAGAATCTGAGATTACTATGAAACAGTACTAACCGAGTTTATATTGTTAGTCAGAGCTTCATCAGTCAAAACTCCACAGCCCACGCCTGCATCACTGTCTTCCTTACAAGCGGCCGCGACAGCCAATTCAGCACAACGTTTATCTACTTTAAGACAGAGTTGCCTTATACAAGATCATCATCGGTGCGTGATTTCTCGGAAGTTCGATCGACGCGAAGCCGAAAGGCGTCTCCAGCAAAACGGGGAAGACTGCAAAGATGATGATGGAAACCTTCTTCGAAATGAGTCCAGTGACCGGTTTCAATTTCTAGAAGTTGCTCACATCCTACCTCACTCTCTAACGGCCGTCGCTTCGGAAAACGCGGAACTGGTAGGAAAGCTCCGATTTTTCGTCATCATTTAATTAACGAGGTATCATAGAGTGATTCGAAGAAAAATGCTCTCCAGATTCTGAACATGTTCGACCACGGAATAACCCATCTTATTAAATACCCCAAGGTTGATAGTCCCCTGAACGCTTTGACACTAACACATGACTACCATCAACTATTCGGCGCATTCAAGTTATATTTCGAGCACACAGGCGCCCCATATTAATATGAGATCATGTCGACAGAGCAAAGTTCATTTTTAAGCGATCCCTTATTACCCGTCGTTCGCACGCTGACCCTTAGCCCCAACCGTACCATCGACCCGCCATCTCATCGGCTTCTCGCTGTTCACCGTGCCATAGCGTGCATTATAAAAATCAGCGGTGCGGGGGATTACATGGAGAGTGTTCTTCGTGATATAGAGGAAGTAACTGTAAAGGCAGACGGCTCAACAAACTTAGGACTCATCATGAATCTTCGGCTCAGTGGGTGGTTAGATACATTGGCTGCCTGCTAGGTCTTGTGTTACATTCTTGTTGATTGCATTCCGGTTGAACTCCCCCGAGTCGGGTGGACCCCAGTCTTCAGCTATGACGCTGGAAATTATATGATACTGAGATTGACTATATCGTAATTTGTGTTAGAAGGCCGCCGAAGAGTCAATGTTTGATTTATCACTCGTTACCTACTGTATGCGGTCTACACTTCGTCAAGTGTCAGGCCGGCATTTCGAAAATGCCCTTCTGCACTTGATTTCCTCGTGCCCACGGTATTGACGCACCAGTCAAGAAAGGAGGCGAATCCCTGCTCAGGATTGTCTTCGTAAGTTTGCCAATGCCGTCTTATGAACGCCTTTAGCTCTGAGAAGAATTCTTCGATTGGGTTCAAATCCGGGGAATATGGGGGTAGATATACAATCTTGACACCTGCTTGTGAGCACATTTCTTCGACTTTCTCCGAGTGATGAAACGATGCATTATCCATTACAATCACTGATTTCGGTTCTGGCCATCTTCCACAGTGTTGAAGTAGTTCCTCAATATAATCCTCAAACACAGAGGAGTCTGTAGACCCCTGAAAAATGCGGGAAAGAATAATGCCATCTTGAGAATATGCCGGAAGGATTTGATACCGCTGATCGCGGTGGAACCTGGCTACTTGTATAGGTGCTAAGCCAAGAGGAGACCAGCCTGTCCTTCTGAAGCCTATTCTCCTATCACATCCGGATTCGTCGACAAATAAAAGATGGCGAGAGGAGAAATCCGATATGTAGTGAACATAGGCGTCGCGCAAATCCGCATTACGCTCTATAGCTTTTTGCTTAGCAGTCTTCTTAGACCAGCCTTCGCGTTTGAGAGCACGACTGATGCTGCACGTTGTTACTTGTACCTGAAACTCGTCCCACAAAAATATGGCCATTTCATCAAGGTATAAGTAAGGCTTTTCCAAGAGATGATCACACAGAGCTTTGACCATCTCTGGTGTGAGACGGCGTGGACGCCCACGCTTAATGGGAGGGGCCTTCACACTCCCAAATATGTTCAGATTGTTGATATGTCTAGTGACAGTACTTGGGTTACAGCCCGCCGTATCTGCGATTTGTGAAGAGGTGAGTTCATTGCTCAAGATCATGTCACGGATGAACTCTAGAGTCGATGGAGCTAGATTGGGAGCCATTTGTGACGCGGAGGATGATCGACGTGATCTCCTGGATGGTTCCTGGATGGATTCATGGGCTATGACCACGTGGCGGACAGGGGGACGTGTACGCCGGTATACAGGATATGTAAATTATGCTTAGTAATTTGATGATTGTTACCACTTGTTACTGCCTTCTCGGAATAAAATACCGGAAGATCTTACAAAGGGGGATTAGCGTATTTCTGATTAAGTTTCCGTGACAAACTATAGACTAAAAAACATTTGCGCCATTTTTGCAAACAGCTGTATTATATCAAGGTAGATAATGAGAGGTAAACAGCGCCATAGCCCGCCTATGCCCATGGATACCTGCCAAGGCTTCAGCCTGTGGGCGGGTTTCGACCTTGGTGAGCAACGCATGTGATAAGAGCAAAAGATGTCATGTCACAGCGTACATGATGCTGCGTGGCAATTTGGATCTCCCTATAACTCAGGTTAGCGCTAGCTTTCGCCTCGGAAGGCTAATAGTAGTTTTGCGAAATCTGCAACCTCATAATCTTCCACTAGGTTACGCTTTGCCTTACTCTCATTATCTGGACAGTACAGTTATAAGCTACTGGGCGTGGTGGTAAGCTCTACAGATGGTCACCTGGGCGAACTCCAATAAAACTGCAGAACGAGGCGGCTAGAGCATAGGTGTGCCCCCATCATCTTGACCTAGCTCATTAAAGACATTGCTAGACAGCTTGTCTGTCCTAGACTCTTTCAGCTCACTTTCAGCTGAGACCGAGGCAGGTGGAATGAATGGACAGGTATATAATCAGTTGACCTCATTTCCGGCACGGAGTTACTGTAACTGTATATAGGTGTCAGATGACTTCTGCGACCATCAATTACAAGACTATGCTCTATTCATTTGTTGACCAACCTCTAATAGATTTGTATTTTTCAAAGCCCTTAGTGTCTGATATTATCCGTGCGTATGCTCCAACTATTATTGCGGGCCTTATTTCTCGAGGTAGATGATTAGATCAACCTTCAGACTACATCTAAAGATACGTCTTATGCTCCAGATCAGAGTTAGATGTAGGACCTCATGTTAGAAAGATTATACTCAAAGTAACCCGTTCCAGATACACTAGTTGAATTAGTAATAGTCGACCGGATCGCTAAATACCTGTTCATATAAGATTATGTACCCTTAAACAATTCCAGCATCTCACCATATCAGTCTTCTATAATATCCAAGGTCCTACATATTAACTCTTTGGTAGGTTGAATCGTTTACTAAATCGGTTCCGTGAAAATTCATACTGTAGCACCGAACAAAGCTGTAGACCTAGTCGATGCCCACTTCTTCACAATATCAATAACATCGCTTGAGGAGTGCCAGGTTTGCCATATGCCTCACATCAGACATTCTGGCTTGTTTGAAGATAAAATGCGTTGGATAAGCGATTTTTCTTTTATATTGGATCATTTCAAACGTGCATGTGAAGTGTAGCTCTAAATCAAAGAACGCGCAGCTTCCCAAATGCTGAGAATCTGGTATTTCTCGATAGCTCCATGATAACATGCATTCAAACTTTTCGCTCCGCCGCCTTTTTAACGAGACGGATGGTTTAGATGGCATTTACGGTGGTCGAATTCAATAGGTGGGTCGGCAAGAGGCAGACTCCCGGAAAAGTCACATGATACGACGCCAAGGCCATACCCTCACCTGCCATACAAGCCGACCAGTAATTTCTTCCCTAATCCCGGGATATCTTCCGAGACTGCATCCGTGAGGCCGATCGGGGCGGTATGGTCCGCCAAAAGCGTTGCCGAGCGAAGTTCCCGCTGCACAATTTCGTTTGATGGTCGCTTGTGAAATGCTGCTGCGGTGTCAAAGTCCACTACCTCATTGAGGTAATATTTGACAGTATTAGATCCATATTGCTGGAAACATACTGTTGATCGCGTTGATTCCACCCCGGCGAAGCACTTTCTGTGTCAGATTACGCGCCTGACCCGCCCGAATTCCAAGTCGTTTAAGGATGCGACTCCATGTCCGCGACTTTTGAGTGGTTGACTGTCAGATGTTCGGTACCCTTCTGCGGTTCGCTCGGGCTCCAGAAATATTGGGATGTCCAGTTTGTCTCTCTTTATTCACATCTAAATACCTCTCTGGTGCGCAGGAATGAGCGCAGTGTAGATATCCGCCACGTTTTTCATTGTCGCGAAGAATATATCATCGTCGATAGCCAACGCCATGAGCTGACCTAATAGGTCGAATATCAGGTTTTCCTCATTTTCGAACACAAACCTCTTCCTATATTCGTGTAAGCAGATGATTAAGATGATTTGCTTTAGGTCCATACTTACATTCTCGGCTTTCAGTCCTCCCCTTTCGTGTGAAGAAGCGTTATGATAGCGGCGAAGAAATGGCGTTCACCGGGAGTCGGATTGCGGACAATATAGAATTCAACATGTCTCCAAAGAATAGTGTTGGTCTCTTCGTCGCCCTCAAGATACCCGTCATCCGTAACGCTAGATGTATCTGAATCGCAGTTGACGTCGCTCGCAGTTTCCAGATCGGAGTGGTGGCTGAAAATGTCATTCAGAACGGTTTCTTCTAGCTTGCTCATCTCAGTGTCTTTACCCGTTGTATGGCTGGAAACCCCAGAGGGCGCCTCGTCTTCCGACTTGTTAAAGAGCTCTCGTATTTCATACGATTACTGGGGTTCTTAGATCCAGAAATTTCCAGGCGTCGTCCATCAGGTTGAATGTTAAAATTAGGTCTTGTGTTAAACAAAGATACTGCTCAGCAGGCGGAAATGCTCGATAGATTGAGGCCAGCTAAGATGTGTAATCGTTGCCTCTTATCAGCAAATACCGAGTCGTAATGGGCCATGTAAGTGACAAGAAGATGTAGAAGGTTATCTGATGCTGCTTTAGGCTTAAGCAGAAGGTAGGCTAGTACCAGCCAAGGACTTTTCTATCTTCAGTCACAGTTTGGAAAGATTTGCCTAACGCTTCATATAACTGGCTCCGTATAGTACGGTCGGGTAATATGTTCCGCCTTGATGAGTTTGAGCCTTCGGTATTTGTTGACGGTTGGCTGTCTCCAGTGGTTCTCGGAAGAGGAGATCCAAGCATGAGAGCCAGGTACTCTTCGCATAGGATTAACCAACTGTACTGAAAGGCTTCACTGATAGGACTTGCTAAGTGACCTACTAACTAACAGTCTCTGACGCAGCACAAGGATGTGTGAACTGTATGCATGGGCAATAATCTATCAGCTACTATATTACGTCGTATTGGTTTGGCATTTAATGCGAAAGGTGTGTAAAGGGAAGAACCATGTGATCAACTTAATCGTAAATGTAGGGCGTAATGAACTATCTGCGCATTACCGCGATCTCAAGAAAGCTCATATCTGGTATTGTGACACCAAATGTCTCTATCTGAACTTCTTGATGTCTCCATTCGAACATCTTTGATCTCGAATGTTCTCACCCATGGTCCATACACAGCAACGAGGGGAGCCTGTAGGCGCCGCCTCCCACAGATTGATTCGAGATCTATTTCAAAACATGTCCAGTAGGCATGCTTCAGTTCACGCGTCCATGGTCCCTAAGACGGTTAATTGCAGAATCCAGGTAATGGGAGAGCATTAGACTTACCGAATAATGGCAGAGTTTCCGAAAACTCTTCAAGAAAGCTGTCGCCTCTTGCCAGGATCGAAGTTGTGAACCGCCCCGATTCAAGTACTCGTCCAGGCGGTAGCCGTGCTCACCCCATGCCTGGTATAACCGGAAACCCTCTCTTCCTATAGCCAGAACAAAGCAGTGTGCAAAGGACGTATAATTCATGTCGCGGCTGTGGCGCTCACCGCGTTCGATCATTTCTACATCGACAAGACTCACGCCTAGCACGGTGGTCTTGCCGATTTTACCGTCGATCGCCGCATTCTTGGCCTGGGAGAATTGCTTTGGCGGATCGAATGAAGTCGTGCTCGAGATATCTGCCATAGTAGGGAGCCCACCTAAAGAACACGATTGCCATTTCAGAGCCATGTTCATGGCTTCTGATTCTCGTGGAGAAGCAAAAAACAAAAGGAGTGTAGTAGCAAGTTTGCAGGAATTCCAAGGCAAGCGTTCAGCAGCATAAGTCTCCATCAACCTAAGGTTTTCTCCCAGGATGATTGTGGATTCTCCACGCAATATGGACTCTTGAAGAGTGGGAAATTTAGTTCAAGCAACAAGAAGGCCATCGCTAAAGTATGCTTTAACAGCACGGTCTAATTCTTCTAGTGGCGTGTAGGGAAGTCCCATCCTTGCCCGAACGGCAAGTATTGCTTCATCTTCGCGCTTTCCCCATATTCTTTCCAAGATGTCATCAATTTCAGCTGGTGTAGATGACAGCCGTCCAGTCAGACGGAGAATATCACAGGTTGGATGATCCGGCGGTGGAAGTGACCGCCCCGTTGAATGAGATCTGTAACTTGCTGTCAGATTATACCTGTATAAAAGCTTTTTGGGAAAGAATACTGACCTCCAACTCTCAGGCTTCATAGCTACTTGTTGTCTCTTTGGCCTGGGAAGCGGCATCGTATCAAATCTGACCGAGACCCGTCGAGGACTGGGTATTCACGATGGTACCGGAGAGAAGAGAATTTAGCCTTAATAATTGTATAACGCGGGTAGTGGAAAGAAGCAAATCAATATAGCACGTTTCTGATAAGGCCTCGATTTTGTCCGCAACCCCGCTTGTACGTCTGCGGGATTGTTAGCCTTCTCTGGAGCCACGTCGATAACTCGCCCGCAGCGTGCATAAACACAGATTCCAATTGCTCGTTTTGGTATAACCCTTGATCCTTACATGCTTTGACCAGAATTTTTCACAATCTTCTCCTTTGGAGGCTAATCACAGCAGGACTAACTGGTAATACGTATTTACTTTCAATATGAGCTTCCAGCGAAATACTATACCTCGAGCTCTAATTTGACCAGTGAGGACTTCACCTTGGTGACTACTAAGCAATCAGAGCGCTAACCAAATCCGAATACTAAATCTGCTCGCAGGTGGTCAAGAAACACAGAAAATAGTTGTTACAAGTACTGTACCATCCCTGCAAACAACATTACCCGTGAAGGTGCAGTATTTCCATGGACTTTGGTGGCATACAAAAGCGACTGCGTCGTAGCACATAGTAGTACCTGCCGGCACGGAGCAACCAGAAGAAGGAAAAGGAAATGGGCGATTTGTGGTATGACAAACGTAGCCAGTCAGATCGGGATTATTCGTAACAACTGCGGAAAACAATCGCATTTTCTTTTTCTTTTTCTTTTGGCAAGGAAACCCAGCTAGCTACCAACTTACTATAAACAAAAAAACGTTGAGAGTTCTATTCTTTTCTTGCTCCGAATGCTCCGACAAGCTTCATGCCCCAAATGGGTAGTCATATTATCGATTCTGTGAGGATACAGGGGCGGGGATTTGGAGGGTGACCGGGTACTATTCCATAGCCTCTCTAATCTTACTCTGCCATTACTATTCGCACATTGTGACGGCAATGGCTGATGAATGGCCACGTCATGCTAGACCTACACATGCCACCCCACCGAGCAAAGCATAGCACCGGCAAGAAGCTGATGGCCGAATCAATTCCTGGGCTCCCATGCAGCAATTCGCATTGGCTTGTTCATTGTTATACCCTAATGCTAGAAGTCCGCCAAAGCAGAGTAATGGTGATATTTACCCAGTGGGCTGACTGAAGGGCATGCCTCGTCGGAGCTTGTTCAAGCATTGTCTCGTTGACAGAGACAGTGATTGACGCCCTTTTCATGAATGAGCTAGTTTACCCGTAATAGCCCGAACAGAGGGGAACCTGCCAGACATTTTACATAGGGTATTGATTACAATATTCGAACCGTAGTTATTTTTTAAGTCATTAGGTTACGCTCCATCCTGTAGCTCAGGCATGGAAGGGATACAGATCTCGGCATGTGCTTCCACAAAAAAGCTGCAGTCGCCTGTAGCACAATTAAAGATTCCTTTGCGCTGCTTTTCCCTGCCACTTTCTCCCCACCTGCTTGGCTGATTACACAGACACCGTGGGTTCTTGCCAGAGATGCCTATCGAATCAGCCCAGCTACGGAATGCTCCACACCTTCCACATGAATAATAACTCCGGCCACTGTGCCCGTTTTGGTTCCACGGTTTGACAACTTTAACGAAAGTCGGAACCCCACATATCTTGCATGAGGGGCTAGTAACGCTATAAGATAAAGTCGGTCCCGCCACACATGGTGGCAAGAGACCGACCGGGGCAGGATGCAGCTGAGGCGTTAGAACGAGTCTTGATGGCGATGATACAGGACCTTCCATTGAGGTGGGTTGACTTGTGTTGGCCGGACGGAAACTTTTGTAACAAGTTGTGTTTGAACGGTTCTCATCGGACGAGGTTATTTGATGGACTATCATATCATCAGCTTAGAGGGAAACGATGGCGCTTATGGAGGTATACAAGCTGGATTGTTCTCGATTCTGGTGGTGGGGAGGGGCCCCGGCCCCTTACCCTTTCTCCTACCGAGACACCAATTTATGAGCTCCATGTTATAACGCTGATTGAGCCAAGTTTTTGAAAGAGAGATGATATATAACAGGAGGTAGAGCACTGGGCATGACCTACTCGTGCTTTTAAATATTCAAATTTTAGTAGCCTTCGCGGTCCGCAACTTCTGATCATGCAGCGTCCGGAGTCCACGCTCGCCATTCTGCCTTGTCGATGCCTCCGTATTTCTGAATCAATAATGTAATGTAATCCACGTTCGCGCGGCCCACCCCTCTGGTAGGATTACCCGATATAATCAAAATAAAGCCTTTCAATCAAGACAGATTCATATATAAATACCATGTGTACGTCCATGGTCAATACTGAAGTAATCTATACAGCGTAGAGACACGCGTGAGGGGCTTTCTGCAGGTTGAGGTAGCTGCTCAACCTCAGCCTCAATCTCTGGACTGCTTATTTCGAACCCCTTCTTGTTGTATAACTCTCTGCGCACCTTCAATGGTGGTGCAAAAAAAATAAAAATAAAAATAAAGACAAAGACCGCCTCCTATCTGGACCATCTTGACTAGTAGCAGAAAAGCTGGTCTCAAAAGGGATACGTCTCGGAATAATTTTATTCCAGGCCGGCTTGGTTATGCCGCGAGGTCCGCCAACGTGCAGCCCCTGAGAGCACCTGCACCGGAATGGGTGTGGTTTGTGCGACACCACCCACTGCGCTTCTGGGAACTACGCCTGCTCCAGCCTTTGAAGAGCTGGATTATATTCCTTACGATGCGTTCAACGCCCATAATGACTTACGTAAGCGACAGTACCTGAACTCGGGCGCGCCATCAAGTTCTTCGTGAGACTGGACAGATCTGACCTCGTTGTCAATAGTATCGATAGTGCCGTGTGGTTGTTGTCTTTAGCCCCGTATTTCTCAGGGCCATGGATAACACGATACCCCTTAAAGCTTCTTTGTTATACTGCACGGCGAGTTACATGGTGTGCCATTCGATGCTTACTGTTCCCTCCACTCTTCGCTTATCCTTACTGGCACGGATAACAGTATCTTTTCACTAAATCGCAATATCGCACCTGGAACGCCGAACTCTACCGGGGGACAGAAAAATCGGCTTATTAGCTAGCCCCTTTCTGCCGAAGATGATCTGTCGAGTCTAGCAAGGTAACACCGACGCTGGTTGAGGGAGGCTGATAGGCTGTTCTTTGTTTGATGATCTTGGCGGAGTCGGGTCGAACAGGCTTAGCCCCAATGTTTCTCTGGAAGCAAACATGCTTCGCTACGTATATAGTAGACACCACTGTGCAATGTAGTCCAGCATTGTCTCTTCAGGCCATGCGTCCTCCGCCAGCTTCCTATCATCACATACCGGAAGAGAAGCGCCAGTATCGGCCAATCATATTTACTGGGCAGTTCAATCCATCAAAGCCAACCGATATTCACCATGAACAAAGGGACATCAGAATATCCACATCGACAGCTGCTCCCTAAAGTCTCCCTCGGGAAAGTAGGCCACTCCCACTCTCCCGTCCACACTCCATCCAAGCGCAGATCATTCGCATGCACAAATTGCCGGAGAAAACACAACAAGGTTAATGTTGCGAATTAACTTACATTGATGAGGCTAACTAATTATAGTGCACCGGTCCTCCATCCTGCGAAACCTGTGTTCTTTCTGGGCGAACTTGTGTGTTCGAGCCCTCCAAAGACCGACGAAGAAAAGAAGCTCTGCGACATGCTGAAAAGACAACAGAAAGATACAGAAACGCCCTGGTGATGGTGATTCAAACATTCAAAAGCGGTGCAGATCAGGATGTCCGTGATCTGGTGGATAGGATAAAACAATCTTCTTCGGTTGACGACAGTCTGGCAGAGCTGCAAGAAATGACCCATAGAGAGAATTAGGGTGCGCATTGACCACATGTACTTAACGTTTGTCGCTGGGAGATGTTCGGCGCCTTGGAGAGTCTTCTCCGAGCAACTGACCAGACCCGTAGCAGGTATTGAATTCATTTTTCTCCGCCCGCGCGGGTGGCTCTTCTCCTATCCCGACTTGTCCACGGAAGTCCCGAGATAATTGCTGTAGCGAAGTGTCTGACATTTGGCCCAACCACTGCGCCGATTTTGAGCCAGTGATGATATGCTTGGCGGAAATCAGATCTCCAATGGTAGATACCACGAGCTGATGTGACTCATCTGAAGAGGTCACGTCCTCAAAGATATTTGTGCGGGCTCGGTGTGCCAATTCGGAGGCCTCTGAACAGACATTAAGACATTGGATAATGCTTTCCCTCTCCTCCTTGATAAGATTCAAATTTGTGGGATCGTCGGACATTATGCCCTGTTGCGACATTTGTCTCAGTCGGTTTGTCAGTTCCATCAAACGGGCCTGGAGTGCCTCCGAGTTTGATGAGACTCTTGCGCCAAAGTCAGTGAGCATAGCGCTGGTCAGGTTCTGGGATTGACCGGATATTTCATCATTGCCAGAACCAAACTGTATAGATATATTCTCACCCTTAGAATGGAATTGCGGAAGCTGTTGCTGGAAGTGTGCAATGACTTGCGCAACATGAGTACATATTGTCAGGCATTGCTCAGTGCTTTCCTTCTCTTCCCTTATGTCTTGTAAGTGAAAAGTATCAGACCTTTGAACAGGACCCCCGTGCTGATCGAGCGATTGTAACCTTTCCTCGATGTTTTGTAGATGCTCCTGAAGGTCACACGTTGCTTCCTCGATCATGGTCTTATACTGGTCGATGACAGCGCTGGCAACAGTGGCTTGACGACTGAGTATATTGAGTCAGAGTCAGAGTCTCATAATCATTGTAGGACTCATATATCTTACAATGTGGCGCCCCCGAGAGCGATAGAGATAGTTGCTTTATAACCAGCAAGCGTTGTTTTCAGGTCACTAATATTCCCACCCATGTACTGTAATCTAGCCCAGTCACGAAAGCTTGTGCGTTGGCCGTTAGAATGGGCCACACATTTGCGGATAAGCTCTCTGAACTCGCTGCATATTTTCCTACATCGCAGAAGAGGTAACTTCAAACTGGCCAGCTCGGCTTCATTGTCCCTTACTGCCGGGATTAAGGTACCGAGGACCTATGTCAAAGAATTCAATTCATATCGTAGCTCAAGAACTGTTCGCTGTGTGTTTCTGCAGCCCTCGACTAGAGCATAGAGCTATTTGCTCGCTTCAAAGGCGAAAGTCGCAAGCGCGATCAAGCTGGAGGCCACGGAGAGAGTATCCGCCATATTGATTCGTTCTCCTTGGAAGAGGGGATTGAAACTGATAGGTAAGACGTTAAAGATATATATATGTTAGAGATTCTACCATATGTCTTGGAAGCTGTGGTTGAATTTGAAAATAATCCGCTGGCTTCTAAATTCAATCATCATCAGTGGGTGAAGCACGAGGCTCCCTGTTAATTAACCGGGCGGCTACAGAAACGCTGCGATTGGGAGAGACAAGGTTCCATATCAGATTTAATGACCGTCCGTCTCACGTCCCATTTGCGATCACAACGGAAACCGGAGGGACAAATATGTTGCGACTTTCATCAAGCTTTTACTGCATCCCTATATCCTTCATGGAAAATAATGAAGCCCTGCCAAAGTAGAGACTTGCTAAGTTTGGTTTGAGCTGAGGATTTTATATACGATCCGAATGCGATCGTAGCGAAAATACACATGGTAGTACTGAGCTTCGCTACCAGCAGTCCAAGACCCCGCGATAAAATACGCAACTGTCAATACGAAAGTCGACCAGAGCCGCCCCTGGAAGACGACTTATCTCATTCTCCCAGCTAGACTTCCGAAAGAGAAGGCTTAGTTTAGGTTTCGAAGTCAGGCAGCCCAATCAATGACAGATGTATGGCCGTTGGCGCCGCGGTTTGGCCAATCATGATGCATGTTTGACACGTACAGAAGAGGGACTCGTTACCCGTACTGTCCCAAGCAATCCGTACGGAGACTCCGTGAATGTTGATCCACGCCTATTGTGGCGGTTATCTTCGGTAAACAGATATTACGAATTGAGAAACGATTAGGAGGGACCTCTAAACGCTCATCGTGTGCTAGAATCATCTAGTGAACTTGATGCGGAACCCGGTGTGAGCTTTCATCAAACATAGGGGTAGCCAGGGGGAGTGACTCTTATTCTAATGTGAACGTGGCTAACTTGTGGTTTTTAGTGAAATTCTTTTCTCGAGAGTTAAAAATCTCCCACCTTGACATTCCAGAGCGATGACTAGTTAACGTAATCAACGGTTGGACGGCCCACACGGTTGGGCGGCCCATCTGGTTATCCCATATAAAAGAAGTCTTTTTAAATCTTTTTAATATCTCAACCACTACTAAGGTTGATTATTTCTAACTTTACATATAGATAATATATAGTGGAAAAATTTATATCTATTTTTTCCAGATTTTTAAAATTTTGTCTTATATGAAATGTATTGATATATCTAGAATTACAGATGGTATACATATATTGTATTGTGATAAGATACTATTTATACTGTATTTATATAGATTTTTGAAAAGTATTAGATAGTTATTTATGTTATTTCTAATCTATCTATGCAATATTGAGTCTTTCAGTCTTATAATGGTTGAGTTATTTTGTGTTCAAAAAGAGTCTTTTGTATAGTATTACCAGATGGGCCGCCCAACCGTGTGGGCCGTCCAACCGTTGATTACGTTATTTAACTATAACATGATCTTCCCAGAATCCTATCAAGCCGCGGAAACTAGTTTGCTTTTCAACATCACAAAAACCTAAAGTCTTAGGTACAAATAAGTTCTGGGAGCTCTCGTAAGGGCGTAGCTAACTACAGCTTAATTGGAACTAGATGCCTCACAACGTTTGACACGTAGGAATTTGGTTTCTCGTGATTAGTCATCGAGTCATCGAAGCTTCCTAGATCGACAAGCGGGACGCCTGATCATTACGGTTTCCGTCAAGCTCAAAGGCCGTAATTTGAAGAGTAATAATCCCAACATGTCGGAAATGATCTTCCGCGTTCTGTTTTCTGGCGCCCACAATGTCAATGAACCATTTTAGTATTGCATCGAATATCAGCTCTGGGTAATCCTCATATACCTTCCAGTTGCGCTTAATGAACGAACTCTGCAAACATCTCCTCAATGGGATTGAGGTCCGGTGAGTATGGAGGCAGGTACAGCAACTTCACCCTGGAGTTACTACAATTCTGTCCCACACGCTCGGTATGATGAAACGATGCATCGTCCATTATCAGCACAGTTTTGGCTTCCGGCTACCTCGCAATGATGAAGCAGCTGCTCCACAAATTTTCGAATATCAATGCATCACTAGTTCCCTGGAATTTACAGGCAAGCATAACACTATGCTGGGCATACGCTGGCAATACTTGAATCACCGTTCGCGATGAATCCGAGAGATTTGCACCGGTATTATCCCTATGGGGGACTATGCTGTTCGCCGGAATCTAACCCGCTTGTCGCATCCCGCCTCATCGATATGAACATGGCGGTACGAACGAAATTCAGACAGACTGTGAAGATAGCAGTTTCGTAAGTCCGCATTATGATCTCCAGAAACCCGACGGGCTGCTTCCTTTGACCATCCGACTGGTATAAGTGCCCTCCTATAACGGCGGTTGTCACTACAATCTCAAATTCATCCCATAAGAAAGTCGTCATTCGTCTAGATACAGATTCGGCTTCGTGAGAAGATGCTCGCAAAGGGCGTCTATTATAGGTGGGCCACTGTTCGTGGTCGGCCAGCTTTGTTCGGAGGTGCTGAGACACTGCCGAAAAATCGCAGGTTCGAACGCATGTATCGAATACTGCGCTCATTGCAACCAGCCACGTCGGCCATTTGAGCGGTAGTCAATGATCTGCTTAGAATCATGCCGCGAATGAGCTCAAGCTGAGATGCTGCTAGACTTGGGGCCATTTGGAACACATGAACAGCTGCTCACTTGCTGCGGAAAGATGTGAGAAATGGTGTGGTGCAGGAGATGACTTGATCCGATTAGTTACCTGTATCATACTGCTATGTCACTGTAAGAAACCGAAAGTTCCAGAGATATACAGTGCTCGTATCATACAAAACACCACTAATACTGCCAAGGCGCTAAAGAACTAGAAGTGAGGCTGCGAAACAATTAAAGAGTGTTCGAATATCCCTGTAAAACCACCGTAGACACTCATAATGTCTCAAGGCTGCTGATTATCTTGGTTCGCTATCAAGTGTATATCAGGACAGCTCCAGGTGTACTCGACTGCATATTGCCGAAGCAGAGTAGTCCAAGCTGTAATTGAGATTCAAGATTACCAACTCTACCATAAGAAACAGTAGTAAAAATATATCAAAGATATCTCTGTGCACGATACAAGACACTTGATGGTTGCTCCAGAATGTAGTTGTTACATAACAAAGCTGTTACTGTTGGTAGACATGAACACAGCAAACTCTTCGCGCTGTACTAAAAAGGTTCAAACCTTATATCATAAAGTTGTCCACGACGAAGTTCAGGGAGACATGTGATAAAATCGCATATGATTTGCAATTTCCCACCATTCATTTAATGGTTCATGGCAAGCAGGGTCTGGGCATCGAGTACACGCGTAGTGTACACGCCTAATGTGGCGTCTGAAGCTGAAGTCGGATTTGAACGGCTTTTCTCGAACGCCGTATATTGAGCAAAGAAGGCACTCCAGTGGTCGTATGGTAACACACTTGTTACCTAAGCCTGCTGCGGTCCACCCTGGAAGCCTCTCACTCGAATGGATAGCCCTTAGACGTGACGTAAGGCTGGGACCGATCTGTGACACTGCATCCACAGCTGCAATTCTGCAGTTTGTTTCGTCTTGTTCCGAAGTTGGCGCGAAACGGAAAAGAATAACAATCGCTTTCCGTCTCTCCTGGGAGAGGGCAACATCGTCACACACGTTGTATGTTTCCAACGGAAGGCCATGAACTTGCCGAATCACATCCTGAACCGGTTGCTCCTCGTTAAACCGGGACCGCTTTTTCTCCTTCATCTCGCGACGAGAGGCCTGGAGTGCGGTATAATACCTCGTTCTTTGTTTCATTGCTTCCGCATACAAAGGTGTTCCTGCAGCGCTTGCAAGAGTTCCATATTTCCGCTGTATTTTCTGCTTGTATTTGAGCCAGCATTTCAAGCGACGTCTTACTAAGCAATTGGCTCTAGCTTCGATTTCCTCAGCTCTGCTAAGGTCAATGGGCCGTCGCCGGTCGATCGATCGACTTTGGCCACTGGCCATTCGAATGATCATGACCTGTGGCTTGAGTTGTCTCCAGGCGGCATTGAAGTCGACAGGTAGATAGTCAGGTCGGTAATTCTTCTGATATACCGATCCAGATGCATGTTGCAGTAGAAGGTTCTGTTGAGCCTCACTAATTTCGCCTGACGAAAGGTTAGCCATGCCTCTTCCAAAAAAGTGTCTCAAACGCTTACAGCTGCTATTGGCCGCTTCCCCTGCGCCCCGTCGCAGCCAGTAGGGGGTGATAGGGAGGTCGAACCCAGTTATTTCGCCGAGTCGCTTCAGCCAACTGTTTAGCGTCCTGGCGGAGATATCGAAAAGATGTGCATCAGGGTCAGCCGGGCGAAGGGTGAGGGAACCAGCTGATTTAGACACCTGTAAAGCATACAGCTGCCTGGCAGAACTGATATGAAGATGTCTAAAGGCAGACTTGCGTATCAACAGCCCGAGAAACAACGTCTTGGGACAGAACAGCAAACAAGGCTCGCTTGGGACTTCAGGAATACCTATTTCCAGGCTGTATCTGTTAAATTGGATGTTTGGGCACTTTGTACAGCAATTCGGAACATACCATGGCTTCTTTTTACCCCTATAACCTTTAGTGTTGCGCGGTTTTACTTCCAGAACCATGTGGGGTCTCTCTCGGCCGGTAGGAAACAAGGTAATCGCTACGTCGGCATGCTTTAACGACACTAGTGCCCCGGGTCGTTGTCCGGTTATTCCCGCCAGAAGAATAATCAGAGCAAGCTGTACTGGGTCCCATGGCTCGGTTGCGGTTGTCCACAGCACCTTCAGTAATTCGAAAACATCTTCGGATCGCAGTATGGGCTTTTCCTTTGATTCTGTCCGAAGTTTATGCTTCTTCGTTAGTTGATCTCGGACCTATGTAGTCAGCCCTCAGCAAGGTGCGTGAAGCATGGATAAGGGACCTCATACCCCAACCATTCCATTTTTGATCTCTGAGGGAATTGTCAGACCCGTCTTCTCTCTTCTGAGTTGCGTCCAAATGTTCCAGTACGTCTGCAAGGTTGATGCCGCCTTGATATACCGACGACGAGTGGTAACTGTGTAGTCAAAGAAGGTATATTGTGTTTTTAAACTTGGCGGATCAGCTTTTAGCAACTCCAGTGCATCACGCTTAGTTTCCGCGCAGAATCTGTAACCCACTTAGAGCCCTACGTCGATAATGCACATCAGTATGTTCCTACCGGCACCAGAGCTCCCACACTCTCTTCTGGAGACGAATCGTATCATCGTCGTATTGCCGCCTTTGGATAATGGAGTCGTCTAGGTCTCTCTCCTCTTGCAGCCAGTCACGTTGAGTACTTCGGCCCAAGCTTATACGAAGCTCATGTTCTGGCGAATCACTTCTGTTATCGTCATTATCCGCACCTTCATAGGACGGTCTGTCTATCCCGATTTCCTGGTGCTTTTCAGATATGTCGTATCTCATGTTATCGCAATCGCTATATTGGTGGCGGTGCAGTTGTTCTTGGAACCGAGTCATCGTAGAGATGTCCATCTACCTCCTCGGTATGATTAAAACGCAAAGAAATATTTAGAACGGCAGGCAAACAAGTGAAAGATAGTCAAGGGTAGGGTAGGAAATGGTAGGGGAGGAGAGATAGAGAAGGATGCACGAGGACGGAGCAGGGTAGTCGGGGGTCAAGCAGGTGCCAGTAGGGAATTTTTCAAGTGAAAGCCAAGGGAATGTGCATTATGAAATGGGAGGAAGGGAGCCTGGGGTAGATGTCTCATCGCCTGGTTGACTGAATTTTCCTTTGTCCGAAGAAGGCTGGAGAGAGCTTCTAGCTCTTTATATGTCTTCATAACAAGCAGGAACATAACGCTTGGCCGGCCAGGCCAATACAGTAGGTTTTGCCACCCCCTGAAGAATCAATGTGTAGGATGCTGTGTCGTTGAGGAAGATTCGTATGGGTTCTGCGGATTCCAGCAGAGGGTGGAACGGTCGACTTGAAATCCAATAATGCCTCTGCTAGGGAACTCTGGTAGGCTCCATGGTACTTCGTCGACTGGGGGCTCCGGTCCACCCGCACGGTGTGGAACCGGGGTGGGCCGCCATGAGGACAATTCCAAGGTAACATTCGAAATAGAGTTAGAGCGTCGGTGTCGAAGGACCGTAAAAGCGGCATTGCGACAACCACAAAAGAGGCAGCTCTTTCACCGAAGTGTTGCTTTATATTATAAAAAAATTTTAAAAGATTTTTATTTAAAATATCAGCTATAATGCCAGACTTAATTTTAATCTAAATATTTAGAAAATTTATTCTTATCTTATCTCGCGAATCTGATCAGTTAATCTAAATATCTTGAATATATTAAATCTATTATAATTAAAGATTCTATTCCTGAAATTAAATAATATTTACAGGAAGGGTTAATTTAGACTAAAGATATTCTTTAATATTAAAAAATAAACTAAAATTAATTTCTTATTCTTAGTTATATAGTATAAAATTTTCTTATAATTTTTATTAATAAAGTTAGAATTAAATAACTTTTTAATTCTGTTTAAAATATATATTATTATTATCAGAATTATCTTCTTCCAAATATTATTAAAGTCTTAATATTTTAGATATATAAAGAAAGATTTTAATTATAAAATAAATTTAAACATATTCCAGATGATATAAGTTTAACTAATTTTTTAATTAATATTATATATATAAAGATTCCAGCTGCAGAGAATAAAAATCTTGAATTTTCTAATTATAAAATAAATAATACTAATAAGTATCATAGTAATACTGATTCTAATAATATTCTTAGTAATAATAATAATAATAATAATAATAATAAGAATATATAAATTATTTAATATAGATTAGATTTAATTTCTATATTTTTTTTATAAAAAATTTTTATATTATTATAAATTTTACAGACACCAGCTTAATACTGACTTTGTAATTATAATTATTAGATAAATTACTATAAATAATTTAGAATTTAATATATAAATGTTAGAGCGGGTCTGCTGGT
>BTWD01000152.1:0-33046 GCA_036986335.1 Aspergillus sp. AS01 | reverse complement strand
AAAGAATTCAAGTCTATTATTATATATTATATAATAAATTAAAATTATTATTATAACTCAATAAATCCAGGGAGATAGTGACCATAGATTTTATTATAAATTTATTTTTAAATAAATCATAAAAAAAGATTTATAATATAATTCTAGTAATAATAAATATATATACTAAATTAATATTTTATATATTATAAATCAAAAAAATATTATAATTTTATAATTTATAAAATTAATATATAAGCGCGCCATGCCTATTCTTAAAAATATAAAAAAGCTATTAATTAACAGAAAAATTATTTTTATAAATATTAAATAATTTTATATTATTATATAAATACTCATAGAAAATTATTAATTATATATTATCTCTAAATAAATAAATAAACAAAGTACTAAAATCAGATTCTTAAATATTATTTATAAATTTACTTAAATTTTTTACAGGATAACTGGATCTGATAGTTTTTAGAAATCTAAGTAATTTATAATAATATATTTTATAATATTATAAAAATTATATCTTATAAAGTATTAATAGACTTTATATTTAAATTATAAATAATATAAATTAAGAATATTTTTTTAATAAAACATCTGTAATAAAAAAACAGATAATATTATTATTAAAATTAGAAAAATACTCAAGATCTTATTAAATATAATAAAAGAAGTAATAGTGATATAATATAATTATAAATTTAAAAAAAGATTTTCAAAATAGGATAGGGAGTCATGGTGTAAACTAAAAATATTATAATTATTTATTTAAATATAAAATTGGATTATTGATAAATTAGATTTTTTCTAATAATTAATACCTGGAAATTATAATCAAATAAATTATAATTATTATCAAAATATAAAGATCTATATCTGGTCTTTTATATCTTATTTTTAAAGTCTTATTACTTCTAAATAGATAAGTTCTATTAATTATTACTGATATTAATTAACAGATATTAAGAATAACTGGTAAAACGATTCTTATATACAGAGTTAAGAGAATTCAGAAAAAGTTTTTAATATAATAATAAAATTATAATTTTAAGAAAGATATTTAAAAATCTTTTATAAATATCAGAAATACAAAAGCTTACTAAAATTAATTATTTTAACTAATATAGAAAGCAGTATTTAATTATTAGTAAAAATAATATAAGTAATATTTATTATATACGCTTTAATACTATTTATATTTTAAATAATTTTTTATTATATATTTTTTACTAGCAATCACGCATTACAGAGGATATATTATATGTGTATATAATTAAATTATTATTTAGTAATTAATTAATTATAAAAAAAATAATTTTTTTTTAGAATATATTTAAATATTTTATCTAACCACGCAATGAATACTAAATTGAATGAGATAATTAATATTATATAAATTAGTTAAATTATATTTTTATATTATTTTTATATTATTATATATATCTGAACAAAACACCCCAAATACAGATAAAATAATAATAATAATAAATTATATATTTTTATTACTCCTGCAGCTGGATCTCAAGAGCTAGTAAATTATATATTAAAAAATTAATATTATTATTTTAAATTTAATCTAGTATAAGATATTACCAGGCTGTATTCAGCAGTAATAATAAATCTTTATAATAATAATTATCAAGTAATAATGCTTACCAGGAATTTATTCTATAAATTAATTAGAATTTATATTTAACATATTTAATATAAGTAAATTACTTACTAATATATAAAAATAATAACTAGCTGAATATTAATTATATTTAATACAGCCAGTAAAAATTATATAATACTAATTATTATCAAAATAAAATTCTATAAAAATAAAATATTAATAATATTACTAGTATACAGGACAGCCGCAGCATGCAGAAAAAGAAATAATAATAATAATTATAATAATAATAATAATAAAAAATAGATATAGCAGGCAAGGTAAGTATAATAAAATTAAGAATAAAAATTAATCATAATAATAATAATACAGATAACAGCACAGGCACAGGTAGTATATAAAATATAAAAAAATAAATTATTTTTATCTATTTTTTTATTAATTTTTTAATAAATAACTATATCCATAACTATATATTTTTAAAAAGAAAAGAAGAAAATTAGCAGCTAATATAAAGATATATATAATATATAAATAAGCTATTTTATATAAAAGAATATAAATAATATAAAGAAATATTAGAAATTATTATTATTAAATAAGTAAGTTAGTATGGCAATATACCACAGAAAAAAAGAGAAAAGATTTATACAAAAATAAAAAAAATTCTTGATATTATATAAATTAATTATTATAAATTAAATATAATAAATAATAAAGTTATTTATAAATAAATTCTTATTTATTAGAATATAGGACTGCAAGACTATATTTATTACTTTATATCAGTTATTATAGATACATGTATAATGTTGCTTCTATATATAAAATTTTAAAATAAAAGAATATATTATATATTAATAATAAGAAAGATTAAAACTAGAACATTTTAATTAATCAGATTCTTGTAATTTTCTAATTTTCTAATTGAAAAGTATATATAACTATACAGACTTTTTTATAATTACAAGAACACAGTCTTTAGAAAGAAAGAATAGTATTAGAACAGGTCTGCTAGTTTACTGTAATCTAATAAATTATATAAGTAATATACAGTTATAAATCACATGGATTAAATAAGATTTTATAATTTATTTTTATATTATATCTTTACTAGCCCTCCTAATACTGCAGGAGACTAGTGATCAGTTCTAAGCAGAATAGTAGCTAGTATTCGCACATATGATTGAACTTATCATGTCTCCTACATCGCCCCTAACAATAAGCCAGGTATTTATAGTAGTATTAATATATATTTATAATTTTAATATTTAAAATGCTGTAAGATGCGCTGGTTTTAATTATAAATTATAACATTAGAATTATTATTCTTAAATAAAATCTTTATACGGATAATTTACCTGGCAGTATAATTATTATTAAATTTTATCATTAATTTAAAATTTTTTTCTAAAATAATCTTCTTCTAGAGTCTTGCTCAGTTAATATATATAATATTTATTAATATAATAATCCAGTAGTAAGTATTAGTGATAAACAGATATTTAATTAATTTATATAAATATTTCAAAAAATTATTTTTTCTGATCATATTAATATCTATATTAATAAAAATTATAATATATATATATAATAATTGAGTACTATATTTACTTTAAGAATTTTAATCTAGAAAATATTTATATATATAAAATATTTTATATCCTTTATATTATATATAATAAGAAGTATATTTTTAGTTAAAAGTTTTATCTAATTATAATCCTATAGCTCGAGATCTTGAGATCTTTATAAATAATAATATTTTTATTAATTTAATTAATTAAATCCTAGTTCCTGTGTCAGAACAGCTGGACTATTATATTAAAGATTTTATATATATATATATAATTTTAGATCTTCTACTAGAGATTCTGGCTTAGCCAGGATTAATATTTTTATAAAATTAATTAAATATATATAATTCAAAGATAAAACAAATCTTAATTTTATTATCTCCAAGTATAAATATAATAATATTAAGACGGGTACAGAGCCTCTATTTTCTAATATTATAATAAATTTAATTAATTTAACCTAGTCAGCCTACTATAAGTATATAATATCTTTAATCTTTATAAGATTTTTTATAATTATATACAGGAAAGAAGCTTCTATTATTTTTTATAAGTATAATTAGTATATCCAGAAAGTTCAGAAAAATATTTCTCAGAGATTTATGTCTATTATTACTTCTAAAAGTATAGTTATTAATATTATCTAGTAAGATATTCGCTTGAACATGTAAATCCTTAATTCTTATATATAATTAATTTAATTACTTGAGACTATATGATTTTTTTTAAATAATGTTTTATAATATTATGACTACACAATGTTATAAAATATTAGAAAAGTAATATAAATGGTCTTAAAGAGCAGTTAAATATAACTTTTCAAGGATTTTGACCCCTAGAAAGCCTCGTGGGTGTGACAACCAGTCACATACCTGCCATTTAGTGAATTGAAGCTTATAAGAGATGCGCGTTCTGAGTCTGTTGACTCAGAATTCTAGTCTTTTACTGGATAGTCTAGTGGATAGATAGCCAGAGGATTCACTCCTGAAGCGCACCAGGCGGGATCCTGACAGTGGGCGTGCTTTTGCAGGGGTGCTAGGCGAGATATCAGGGATCAGACAGTCATGCAGAGGAGAGTACTGTAATAAAAATATTTATTTAAAAATAATTAATACAGCTGAATAGGTTTTATATTTTTCTGGTAATAAATATATCTAGTAAACAGGATTTCAGATAAATATAATATACTTTTATAGAAATTAGAGTCTTTCCTAATTTATATAGATAAAGTAATATAATAAGATAAGTATAAAGAGACTTAGAATATTATAAGTATTTTATATATATAGATATCATATGGTTCTAGATAGAAGTAATCTTTCTGCTATCCTGGTAGTGCAGTGTCTAGTTACTAGATTAATATTATTTATCACTCGGCTGTACAGCTGATATAAGTGTATATAAATAAATAAATTAATTGATTAATTGATTAACATAACAGTTTTAATTTTTATAGGAATTTTTATATGTAATATCTAGAAAATTTAGAAAAATACTCTTTGGAGATCTATATTTATTATTATTCTTTTAATAATATTTTAATATTTGAAGTTATTGATATTTTTTAATAAAATATTTACTTATACATATAAATTCTTGGATATAATTAATTTAATTATTTGAAATTATATATTTTTTAAATAAACTTTTATAATATTATAGCTATATAATATGAAGAAATACTGAAAGGTAATATAAGTAATATTAAAACATAATTAAATATAATCTTTTAAAATTTTAATATTTAAGTCTTTTATAGATTTGTCTTTACAGAGATATTAATTCTAAAAATATTTAATTATTGTTATTATTATTATTTTAACTATATAATCTAATATTTCTCAGAAATACTCTCCAGTATAATAATAATTATATATTAATTATTATAGAACGCTTTAAATTTAATTAATAAATATTAAACATATCTGCTACTTCTGAGAATTATATGATAAACATAAATATAAAATATTATTATAAGCTCCAGATATACTCATAATTAAAAGAATTATAATAAACTAAATATTTTATTAAACAGTATAGATCTTCGCTAGAAAAAAATATAATATATATTTGTAAAATTATTTTTTATTGTTTTTTATATATCTTTATAGTAGAAGTTTATAATATTTAATCAGATGATTAAAATATATAATAATAATAACTTGAAGGATTTTGTAAATTATATTTAATAAGATTATAAAATAATAAGTTTTTAAATATATATAGTTATTCTTTTTTAACTTTTATAAAATAACTATAATTAAATTTTAAGAATATGTAAAGTAATATTCATCTAATCTAATATAATATTTATTATAAATCAAGGTTTGGGATGCTGTGTGGACTAAATATCTTATAAAATAATTTTTAATATATATAATAATATAAAATACAAATTTTGAAAATCTTGTAAGTCTATCATACTTATTACTAATTTTTTATATAAACTTATTTTTTTAATTTATTTATAATATATAATTCTGAATATTTTAACACTTATTGAATATCAGGTTATCTAAAATTATTTTTATTTTTTAAATATATATATTTATATTGTTTTTATCTGTTTTATCTCTTTCTTTATTTACTTCATTTATTAATATATCTTAAATAAATTATATATATAAGAAATTTTAATATACTCTCTGATTAATAATTATTTAATTTTATTATTTCTATATAAATATTTTAGTATGTCAGGGATTAAATTAGGTAAATACCAATTTATAATTAATATCTTATTATTAATTTTTAGTATTAAAATATCTTTCTATAACCCAGGATTATAAATATTATATATATATATATATAATTCTATTCTCAGCAAGGCCCTAAAAAGTTAGAGTATTAAAATATTAAAAATAATATTAGATAAATTATATTTTAAAATTAATATTTCTTATTAATAAAAAATAGACCTAAAATAATTTCTTTTCAAATATATTTTTCAAACAGAATATAACTACATGAAATCAGCTGTGTAAAATAATATATATAATTAATTATAATACATAATCAAATAAGTATAGTTCCTAGACAGTTATTATATTAAGATTTTATATTTTATATTAAAAAAATATATTATAAACAGGAGACTTTTTTAACAATTAAATTATAATACATTAAGTTACGATATATTATTAGTATTATTAGTATTATTAGTATTATTAGTATTATTAGTATTAAAGTTAAGATAAAGATTTCTTATCTTTGTAATTACCAGAATTAGTTTATTTACTACTTTAATAATAGTTCATTAATTAATTATTAAATAATTAACAATTTTATATAAAAAAAAGTCTTGCTACTGTCTATGTTTATTATTATATTATTTTTAATTTTAATAATAAAGACAGGTGCCTTCCAGTAGGATTATTTATATATTAATATCTTAATATCTTGAGACTGGCTCTATTTAGTATGCTATAATTTGATAAAAAATAATTTCTATAGAATTTTACAGTTCTTGATATAATATCTTTTATTTTAAATGATTATAATCTTCTACTCAGTCTTTATATAAAATTACTTTATATAATAAATTTAGCTAAGTTCTTAGCTATATAAGATAATAATAATATATTTTATATCAGTTATAGTAGTATCAGATAACCTATCAGAAGACTTTTTTATGTATAATGTCTGACTAGGAAATCAAAGGAAAAACAGATTATATAATTTAATATTATTTTTGAATTATTTTTAGATATATCTTTCTATACTTGCAGGTATAGTTAATAATATAATAATTTTTATTATGAAGAATACAATATATATAACTTTTATTAATAGTATTTTCATAAAAAATAATTAATATTTTTATTACCTTTTATATAATATAATATATATAGGCTGAGTACTTACAGCAGTATTAATATATATATATATAATTATAATTTCAATATTTATGATATTATAGGATATACTGATTCTGGTTATAAAATATAATATTTATTAATATATAAGCTTATATTAGATATTAAGAATAAATAAATATTTAGTTACTTTATATTAATATTTCTATTCATAAGGGCTATGGTGCATTTGTAATCTGAATAATATTTATTTTTTAAAATTCTAAGAGGGTATTTATATATATAATAATAAATATATTATTATTTAGAAGGATACTTCTAGCTGTAATCTTGTAATTTAAAATTTTAGAATGCTTATAAATAATAATATTTATATTAATTGGATTAATTAGATTATGGTTTCTATATTAAGATAATAAATCATTATATTAAAACTTTTTATATATATAATTTTAAATTCTCTACCAGAGATTCTGGCTTAGCTGGAATTAAGATTTTTATAAAAATCAATTAGATTAGACTAATATTATTTATTACTTTTAATATATATTATATTATACTAGTTGGATATATATTATCTAGAAATTAATATAAGTTTTTATTCTATTGTTTCTAAATATACGTATTACATAGAGATAGATATAATAAATAAAATATTATTAGTTTACTTTTCAATATTATTATAGATTTAATTGCCTTGACTTGATCAGTTTATTATAGATATATAATATTTTTATTACTTATATTTATAAATATTAAAAAACACACCTGGAGATAACTTATTAATAATATTAAATTATATTATTAAATCTTTAATTAATTTTTTTTAGTTAAATATTATATAATAAAAGAACCTAGTTGTATATTATTGCATATTATTATAATTAATATATATAAAATATAATCTTATGAGACTGAGGACTTAAATAATTATATTATATAAAATAATTTTATTCAGAAATCAAGAAAAAGATTATAATAAAAATTATAAGGTCTTTAAAGTTAATTATAAATTATATAATTTCCTATCAAATAAATCTGTATTAAATCGCAGGATTCTAAATAAAATCCCGTTTAAAATATTAAAATAATTACTAAATAAGATTACTAAGATATACCTGCTTCTATTTATATATCACAATAAATATTAATAATAATAAATTTCTTTTTTATCAAGCCCATAGCTATCTAGATTAATAAAATTAAATTAATAAGGTATTATTAAAATAGTAAGTATACAGACTTTAATAATAATACAACTAAAAAAACTCAAGTCTTGATTTTAATAATAACAGCAATATTTATAGTAATTATTAATGAATATATTATAATTCAATATTAAACATTAACTACTGGAAAAGCCTCCCGGTTATAATATAATTTTGTAATAAGAAAAATATATACTTTTAATATAATCACTATTTAAAAATTATATTTGAATTATTATATATCATGTATAATTATATATATCGATTCTACAGGATTATTTTTATATAATTATATAATTTATTTTAAAAGATATATTGGAAGAGAAATCACCCTGGGTCTATTTTTTTATTGACAAAAATATAAATCTAAAAATATAATTTATTTAATATTCTCTCTAATATTTTAATTTTTCAGGGCCTAGATCTTGTATAGACTAAAATTATTTATAGATAAAATATTTATAATGTTAACTTATAAAAAGATATCTGAGTACTGGAGATCTTTTATATAACTATAGATACTTATAACAAGTATCTAGTTATTAATAGTAATTTTAATTTATATTATTTAATATAGATTATATTAAAATATAACTACGAAGACATTAAAATAAAGACTTTAATTAATTTAATTATTAATTAAGATATCAGCCCGAAGCAGCTGCTCTTTAAGAAGAGGATTTAATATATAAAAATAATTATAAAATTATTATTAATCTTATATAAATTATTTTATAATTTATAAATTGATTACTCAGCTGCCAGTCCTACAAGACTTAATATTAAAATATTGAATATAAATTAACAATTAAAAGTTATATTAAAAATTTTATATATATGTTCTGTCCAGACATAAATATTATATTATGAAATAATAATATTATTATTATATTTTATTTTAAGTTAATACTCACGGAGGCAGTCGGTAAAATATTTTTGATAAAAGTAAATTATACTTTAATTCTGTTTAGGATATACCAATATAATTACATAAATAAAATAGAAAATGAAATAAATTAGAAAATAATATAAATAGATATAGAAAATAAAAAGAGGTTCTATATAGTCTAGTATATAGTTAATAAGATAACTATTAAACTATTAAGAATAATATATTGTAAATTAAATAAGAAAATCAGCACAGAAATTTAAATAGTAAAACAAATATTAAAGTATTTTTAAACTCTATATTTATGCCTGTTTTAAAACGTCCTAATAATATATTAATTAATATTTTAATCAATAATCCAGAAAGAAATTAAATTACTTTAGAAAATAATTTTTATAAAATTAATATTACTGACCTCGATAATATTAAAGAACATTATTATTTATCATTGATATATATATTATAAACTACTCTACAAGAGGTCTATAGGATTACATATTAAATTATATTTCATATAAAATATCTATTTTAAATAATATTCTAATTCTTATGTTATAGCAGGTACTATTTTGAAATAAATAAATATTATTAAGAATATATAATATATATTTAGATTACAGGTATCATTTTATTTATTTTAATATATTAATTATGATTATACAATACAAGCTAGGGAAAGATAATTATATGAATCTAAAAAATTACTATTTTATATTTATTATTTATGACCTCTGTATCATGAAGCTTGATTAATTACTTTATTTTATAAAATATTAATTTAAATTTATAGAAATTTTACTATTTCAATATTCATTTTTATCTAGATCTATTAAATATTTAATATATATTATATTATTAATCTTTTTATTCTTATATGATTACTCCATATAGCTCATATAAGGTATAAAAAACTTTAAAAAAATAGAATATAGTATTATTAAAACTATAAAAAATATCCAGTACTATATACTCTACTAAAGTATTAGAATTTATTCGATATACTCTCTTGAGAATAATAATGTTTTTAAATGTTTAATTATGAGTAAGCAGCAGATTAATATGGAACAACACTAATTATTTAAAATAAATAAATTAATATATTATTTTTATTAATATTTAATAATTTTATCTGTAATACTATACCTGAACTAATAATTATTATTCTAAATAATAAATTTAAAGATTAGTTAATTGTTATAGATTTTCTATGTACTAGTACTTTCTGTAAAGAATGTATTATTTTTGATATAAAATCTATATTACTATCTAAATAATTATTATATTAATATATATATTTATAAGCTCTTATGTGCATTCCTCAACTCTTTAAAATTATATATTATTAATATAAATAATAATATAAACCTGAATAGTAATATTCTTTATGAGTTAATAGGGTTTTTTTTAAATTTTATTTGAATTTTATTTTTAAAAATTGTAATTATATGAATTTGTCCTGGTTTACAGCCTAGAAAAACAAGTTATGTTGAAAAAAATATGTTAAAACACTAGCTATATTTTTATTTTATATATTAATATTATAACGTGTACTAAACTATAAATCATATAAAATAATATATTATAAATTTTAAAATAAATTGAATAAAATATTCTTTATATAATTTTATATTTTTATAATATATATTTTTCTAACTACATAAATATTTAAAATAAAGTATAGTAATACCTGTAGGACCTGCCTTATTATTAAAGACTTCTGATAATATATTAGTAAAGATTATTAAATTAGAAATATATATATAATTATTATTAAGAATATGAATTTTATGAATTTTATTTATTTTTACTGTTAAGCTTTATTAAATCTTACATTATCTTGATATTAAATTATATCAATAAAATATATGTCTTATAAGCTACTAAGAGCTTTTAAGAAAACAACATATAAAATAAATTCATTAAACTAATAATAAAAATTAAAAATAATATTATGTAAGTAGCATAATATATATTTTTTAAAATTAATAATTATAAGTACTCATATATAGATTAGTTTATATTTATAAGAATAAGTCTTTTCATGATTATTTATATTAATAATATTATAATTATTTTTAAAAAAAGGATTAGTAATTAAAATCCTTAAATTTTCTAATGATAATTCTTGTACCTTCCTTCTAAATATGTATATTATATAAATAAGAAAATTTAATTCTTGCAGAAGTTATATAAATATTTGAAACATTTTAGTTTCTTATCTGTAAGATCTTTTTTATGTTTTACGATTTCAAAACATTTTGTTAAAGTATCACAGAACAGCAGATTTTAATAATACTAAAATGAATCAAGAATATAATAATATTCTTATTTAAATCATAATTAATATTTATTGTTATCTTATATTTGTAATAAATAATTATTTTTTATTAGTAATCCAGCTGAGCTAGATCTTCAGATAATGTATTTTATATAATATTATCTTATTAGCTTATTTGAATACTATCTTTTTATTAATATAATAAATCTGGATTCATTAATTTGGATAATATTAATAAAAGTATTTTTTAATATAATTTTAATATCTGGTCATATATTCTAACTTACTAAAAAATATATTCTATAAACTTTCAAAGAAATAGATTATAATTATAATACTTTCAACTAAAAATAAGTATACTACTTAGATAATAATAATATAAAAGCTATTCTAGCAGTAATTACTATTTATTAAATTAAATATTTAACATCTTAATATTATATCTGTTATAATATTTATTTCATTCTCATTTATATAGATAACTAGTCTGCTATTATCCTAGCTAAGAATTTTAAGTTTTATATTTTTCTCAAATAATATTTTACATATTATAAAATATATATCAATAATTAAATCTATTTATATAGTATAATTAAATAACCAGATAACAGCTTTATTAAATTCTTTGAAAATCTTATCTACTCCTGCTATATTAAGTAACTTAATATAATAAATTATATTTAAACATATCAATTAATATCTTTGTATTCATATATATTTTATTTCTTGTTTAGAAAATATATAAGTGATTTATATTTCTTTAATATATAATATGACCATGTCCTTGCTCATAGAGAACATAAAAAAGATTATATAATTTTAAATCCAGTTATCTAGTAGCTATACAGTCATTCTCTTCTATACCTAGTTAATTTATATATATATATAGTATTGTTATAATACTTCTATATTTACAAGGGAGGCTTTTAGAGGTTAAAGTTTTAAAAGATTATAATTAATTATTTCTTAAAGCTACTTATTATTAGAGCAGGTCAGCCGGCTTGCTGTAATTTAGTAAATCATATAAGTAATATATATATAGTTATAAATTATATAAATTAGACATGATCATATAATTAACTTTTATATTATATCTTATTAATTTTTATACCGCAGAAAGCCTGTAATCAAACTTAAGTAAAATAATAGCTAATATTCATTTATATAATCAAATTTATTATATTTCTAACATTACCTCTAACAGTTCTGATTACTCTTTTTATAAAAGAAAATCTAATAAAAAATGATATCTTATATTTCAAATATTATATAAGAAATAGACTTGTAGGAACTCTCTAGTAATTTTATTATGAGATTTATTTTAATAATGAAAGCTATAAGTAGTAAGTATTAACTAATACCAGAATTAATAAGATTTTTAAGTTAGATAGATTCTTTAAGAATAAAAATATTATTACATCAAAAGAATAACTACATAAGAAAAGAGATTTGTTTGAAGAATTATAATTACAGGAATAACTTGCAGATCTTGATAAAAAAAATATAAAATAATAAATAATATTTTAAATTATGAAAAATTTTACCAGTCTCTTACTACAGAGAAAATCTTAGAAAAAAATATAAGATAAGATTTTTACATATAATAAGACTACCAGCTAGACCAGTAATAAATAAGAAGTACTATAATAATAATATAATTAAATATTCCATTTATATAATCTATATAAGAAATTATTTTATATAAAATATATATTAGTTTATTTAAAATAATTCAAAAATAATAAATATTATCCTCTATCTTTATTTCCTGTTACTTTTTCAATGAGAATAATATAATAATAAAATATTTATTAATAGATAATTTATTTTGATTTACTTGAAATATTATAGTTTTCTTTTCTAGTAAATAATTTTATAAACCTTTAAAAATATAAACTAGTATTATTAAAATATAAAACAAAAAAACTAGTAGTCAGTATATAATTTTATATAATATATATTAATAATATATTCCGTTTTTAAAATTATATATAGAAAATTAGTAACAAGATTATCTATATATCTAAATATTAGAAAAGATTTTAAAGACTTAAATGAATATAATACCTTCATAACTTATTTATAAATTATTAAGAATCGAATATAAAAATAGTATAGAATATTTATAATAAAATAAATAATTATTTATAATAAAATAGAAAAATGTTAAAATATTATGTTAGAAAATCTATAATAACTTAAATAATACAGGATTCTGAAAACACAAATAAACTCTTAAATTAAATTCAAATATAATAAAAAGTTTTTTGAAAAAATAATTCTATATCTGATATTAAATATTATAAATAATTAAAAGAAGTAACCTTCTGAAATATTAATTATTTATTATTAAGATTTATTACTTGATTATTATATTAATAAATATTATATATATTAAATAAGATTCTAGAAAAAAATTATCTAGATAAATTATTTTTTTATTAATAATGTGATGGCGAGTGACGTGACTGAGGCATGTAATATAGTTTTCACCTACTTTATGAATTACACGTGATCTTGTTTATTTATTCTATTCAATTTATCTTATTTCCATATTTTTATTGTTTATATATATTTTTTTATTTTTCTTTTCTTTCTTCTCTCATGTTCGATATTCTAGCTTAGATACATTAAATAAAATTATTTTATTAATTTCTATATAATATTAAATATTATAGTTAATTATTCTTTTTTAGATTGATATTATAGATAATTAGTTATCTAGTAGAACTACCAGTATCTATCTAATATATATTTAATAATATTAAGATAATTAAAATAGAATAGTCTGAAATCTGGATTAAATCTCTGATTAAGATAATTAATTCATAATTCTTTTAAATTATAATAATTAAAAAAGCCAGGCTAGCTCTACTTTATGAAAGAAAATCTAAGATAGTATTTAATTATTCTATTGAATAAAGAAAATAATAATTATAAGAAGATTATCTAGAAAGATTTCAGTAAGATATATAAAAATTTTTTAAAAAGATTTTTAATCTAGTCCTCAATCTCATGAATAAGATAGCAGTAAAATTAAATATTATAATTAATAAATATAATATACTGGTCCAGAAACAGAATAATTTAAATTAAAAAAATATAATATATAGACAGTGTTAATAGTATATTATATAATTCATCATAATTAAAAAATTAAAGTTCTTAAATCTCAAAAATCTTTAAAAATCTCTGATTCCCTGGTAATCAGTAATAAAAACATTCTAATTTTTAAAAATTAATTAAATATAATATAATGAAAATTAAAAATTAATATAAATTACTTAATCATTTTAATTATTTAATATATATATATAAACAGCTATTATAAAGAAGATATTTAAAAATATCAAATTTTCTAATTTTATTTTAAAGTAACTGATTTTTATAAAAATATCATTAATATACTAAAGTATTTAAACATAATTTTTATTAATTTGAATAATATTCATAACACTTGATATTAATACTAAAAATTAAAATTAATATTTAGAAACAAGTTTTATAGCTTTATTTTTGTATTCTAATATCTGGTAATAGAGGCCAGTATTGTTAGAATTTAGTAAAAAAATAATTCATATTGATAATTATTTTTAAAATTAAAAAAGACAATTATTATCCAGTTTATAAATAATAAAATCAATTTTAATTTATCAAGTTTTATACTAGTGCTTCAGATATTATTAATTGAATAATAGAATAATTCCAAAAAACGAGTTTATTATTTTATTATATACTATTAATAATTTCAGGTATTACTACTTTTACTATTTCTAATTTTATTGATATTTGAAGTTTCTAAATTATTAATTATGTCTTAAGCCTGGAGCCTAAAAATTATATATATATAATAATTAAAAAAATTATTTAAAGAAAAAGATAAACCAGATCAAGCAGCTGGAAATTTTAAAAAAAATAAATAATAATATTTAGAAGAAGACTTCTTTTTAAATAAAATAAAAATGTATTTGAATATACTGGACTTGCGGACTCTAGTAAATTGAAAAAATAGAAACTTTATAATAAATATTTTAATATTAAATGATAGATTAGTAATATCTTTCTATATTTTAGTAGATACTAAAGTAAATATATTTATATATATAAATACTGATTTTATAGTTAAGCTAGTATACTAATTCTAAAATAAAATAATTTTTTTAATAATAAAATATATTATAATAAAATTTAATAAAGAAATTGTTATGTTCTTGATACATACTGTTTATATTAATTTTATTATTAATAAATAATAATCTAATAATATATTTTTTTACCTCTTGATTTTAATTAGTATCATATTATACTAGAAAAAATAATAATTCATAAAATATAAGATTTTATTAGATTATTAATATTATTTATTTATTTACTTTAAAAATTTTTTTTCATTATAAGGTTAAATAAGAGCAGGCTTATTATATTATATTTTTAAAATATTATAAATTAATATTCTATAAACTAAAGTTATTAGGAAAATATTATTAATTAAAATAAATATTTTTAGAAGATATTGAAACTATTATTTTTTATATTAATTTTTAAATATAAATTTATATTATTATGAGTCTACTAAAGCTTTTCATAAAAAATTTTAAATAAGATAAATTAATAATTAAAATTCCTAGTATTAATGGTTTATATTATCTCTGAAGTCTTATAATAAAAGTACTTTAAATAAATCTAAAATAATATTAATTAAAAGTTATTATATTTTACAAATATTTTTAAAATTATAAATCTGAGATATTTATTATATCTTTGAATATAATTAAAAAAGTAATCTTAGATAAATAAAACCTTATAAATTAAGATTTTAAGTTAGTAGAAAAGAAATAAATTAAGTAAATTTTCTTTGAATATTATTATAACCTAATTAATATTTGTTTTAAAAAAATTAAATATCTTTTTACTGTCTCGCCCTCATAATTATTAAATAAAAATAAAAGAAAAGAATTTTTTAGAAGTAATTTTTCTATTTAAAGTAATTCTAGAAGAACTTGAGATAGCTTAAAAATATATTATTAAAAATTTAAGAAAAAATTTATTATTTTTAATATAATGTTGTTAATTTCCTTAGTTTTATAGTATTGAAGCCCCGAGGAGGATTAGATTTTTATATAAATTATTAAAAATTAGATATATTAATTTATAAGATAATAGACCAGCTGAAGAATACTAAGATTTTTATTAAATATATATAAATCCTGGTTTTAAAAATCAGATAATATTTTATATTTATTATAGAATTAATAAATATTATATATTATTATTTAAATTTATTAATAATTTGGTGGTCTTCCAGCAGCTTATTAATAGAAGTTTTATAAACTTTGTAAATAAATTTATTATTATTTATATTAATAATATATTAACTTTCAGTAAAAATTAAGTTAAATATAAATTTTATATATATTAAATTTTAGAAGATTTTTATGCTACTGACTTTCGGGCTGTTATTTATAAATATAAATTTATATAAAAATAAAGTTTTTAAGCTTTATGATTTTTACTACTGGTATAAATATTACTATTTAATATATAATATATATAAACCAGGTACTTACAGCAGTATTAATATATATATTTATAATTAATATTTATAATACTAAAGAATATGTTGGTCAGTTATAAATTATAATATTAAAATTATTATTATTAAATAAAGTCTCTGTACAGATGGCCCGGTTAGTAATATAATTATTATTAAATTCTATTATTAATATAAAAAAATAATTTTTTTTAAATAATTTTTTTCCAGGATCTTATCCAGTTAATATATATATTATTTATTAGTATAACAGTCCAGTGATAAATATTAATAATAAATAAATACTTAATTAATTTATATTAATATCTCAGAGGATTGCTCTTCCCGATTATATTAATATTTATATTGATGAAAATTATAATATATTTATAATATTTAAATACTATATCTGTATCCAGAGTCTTGATCTAGAGAATATTTATATATATAAAATATTTTATATTTTTTATATTATATATAACAAGAAATATATTATTATTTAGAAAAATTTATTTAGCTAAAATTTTATAATTTAAGATCTTGGAATCTCTGCAGGCAGTAATACTTTTATTAATTAAATCCTGGTTTTTATAATAGAGTAACTGAATTATTATATTAAAAAATTTTTATATATATAATTCCAGGTCCTCTGCCAGAAACTCTAGTTTTATTAGAATTAATATTTTTTATAAAAATTAATTAAGTTAGACTGGTATTCTTTATCTATACTTTATCAAGCTAATTAAATATATATAATCTAGAGATTAATATAAATTCTTATTTTACTACTTTTAAATATAAGTATATATAATATTAAAAATATTAAGAGCAGATCTCTTACTCTCTAAAAATATAATAGATTTAATTAGTTTAACCTGGTTAGCTTGTTACAAGTATATATTATTTTTAATTTATATAAGATTCTTTATAATTATATTTAGAGAAAAAGTCTTTATTATTTTCTCTGTAAGTGCGATCATAATATCTAGAAAATTTAAAAAAATATTCTTCAAAGACTTATATCTGTTATTATTTCTCTAAAAATACTTAAAATTATTAATATTCTCCAGTAAGGCGTTTACTTGTATGTATAAATTCTTATATATAATTAGTTTAATTACTTAAAGTTATATAGCTCTTCCGGCAATTCTTTATGATATTATAGCTATATAATATCAAAAAATACTAGAAAGGTATTATAAGTAGTGTTAGAGAGCAGTTAGATATAACTTTTCAAGGCTTTCAACCTCTAAAAGCCTTGTGGGCGTGCTTTTGCAGGGGTGCTAGGTTATAACAGAACCGAAGTATGTCCTTATATAAATTTATAAAATTAATTAGATACCTGTACAGGATAAAAGAATAATTAATTTAATATAATTTATTTTTTATATACATATTATACAAATATATATATATATATATATTTAAATTAAGACTCTATACAAAAAATTACAGATAAATATTAGAGATTAAATTTATTAATCTAGTTTATAAAATAATGTAGTTTATTATTATAATATAAATCCTGGGCTAATTCAAGGTTCTATTAAATAAGATACTGGAAGAAGAGGATAAATATTTTCTTTAAAAATTAATAATAATATCTTCTTATAGAATATTAAAAACCCCACCTCCCTATATAGTTATTTTAATAATAATACTTTTCTGCTAGTTATATAAAGAAGAATACTATAACATAAATACTTCTATAAGAATAATTAGTATAGTTGAATAGATCCTATATTATTCTGGTAGTAAATACAGTAAATAAGGTTTTAAATAAAATATTTCTATATAAATTAAAGTCTTCTCTGATCCACGTGGCCATGATATATAAAGATAAATAAAAAGATTTAGAAAATTATAAGTACTTCATGTATATAACTATCTTTTTATATATATTATATAGCTTTAGATATAAGTGATTCTTCCAGCTATTTTTGCAGTATAGTATCTAGCTGCTAGATCAATACCATCTGCCACTCGGCTGTAGGACTGACATAAGCATGTATGAATAAATAAATAAATCAATCGATCAAATGAGTCATGTTAAACAGGTATGAAAATATATTTAAAATTATTTTTTATTTAAATTTATTATATTATTTCTTAGGATTTTTATATACTTGTCTCTCTATTTATTTATAATATATAATTCTTAATATTTTAATAACTATTTTATTTATTAGATATCAGGCTATACAAAATCTTTTCATTCATCTTTAAACATATAAATTTATATTTTTTTATAGATCTGCTTTATTTTCATTTATTTATTTAATTTTATTAATCTATCCTAGATAAGATTATTATATAACTCACTTTCTAGAATTATATTGTTAACTATTTTTATAAGTATTAGGATAAGATAGAATATAATTGATTGATTGATTTATTCATACACCCTTATGTCAGCCCTACGGCCGGGTAGCAGATGATATTGATCTAGCAGCCAGACATTACTGCCAGGGTAGCTGGAAAAATTACTTACATCTAGAACCATATAATATATACATAAAGATAGTTATATTTATAAAATACAGTAAAACACGGTTATAAGCATTTTTATGAGACACGCCACTAAATTGCTCATATCAAGATCTTGCTTATAGTAGATATTTTATCTAAAATAACCACAAATATCACTTTATTACATGTTTAATATCTTTCTTTAAAGAATATTATATTCCTGGCATGGTAGTGAGTATAAAGATATTTAATTAATATTATTTTATTATTTTCTATATAAGTAGAGATTATATAATACCTGCAGGGCCCCAGTAGATAATATAAATAATAAGATTTTTATTATTTTTTATTATCTTCTTTAATCTTATCCTTAACTGTAGTATACTTGCTTAGAATAATATTATTAATATTAATAATTATATTATGAATCTACTTTTCTAAAAAATTTAGAAACTGGTTAATCTATATAATATCTTAAATTTATACAGTACTTTATGACTTTATTGAATTAATAATTAAATTATATAAAATAGCAGAGTCAGGTATAGAATTATAAATATTATTTAAAAGTATATATATAAAGTAATAATAGATTATATTTTTTTAAATCAAGATTCTATATAAATATTGATCAACGGAGCGCTTGTAAAAGATTTATTATAATTATAGAATTATATCTGATAAGTCTTCCAGGTCCGGATAATACCTTAATTAAATAATTAATATTATAATATTAAATTAAATGATAACTATATAATTAAAATATTTAATAATTATGTTTTAACCTCCTCATACATAACATGATAAGATAAGAAAATATTATATAATAAAATAATCTACTGGTTAACTATTCTCTGGTTAAAATAAAAAACTATTTTTAAAAAATTATAATAATGATCTTACCTTTTTAATAACTTTATTGTTTATAATCTAAATTTTCTAGATTTTTATTTATTACTTAAAAGACTTAAGGCCTCTTTACTATACTAATAAACTAATAAAAAATATTTAAAGATATTAATCTTATAATAAAAGTATATATTAATACATGTCTTATTTTTCTTATATCTAAAAATTAAATATATAAAGAAACTATAATCTAAAGATATTCTTTAATATAAACCAGTTTTATCATAGTTGAAAATATTATAAGATATATAAATATATAGTATTTTATATATCAAGATTATCTGATTTTCAGTATTATTTTCTGGTATTATTTCTCTGTCCTTTTTATACTACTTGAAATTCTTGATATTGTATTTATATTAGAAGTCTTGAAGCCAGCTGTTATTAAATAATAATATTATCTTATTAAAATAAATAATCAGCCAGAATTACCTTACTTTCTTATATATAATTTTCTATAATGTAATAATATAAAATTATACTTATTTAAATTATTTAATAATTACTGTTTCTGGCTCTTACCATAACTCTATCTAATATTATTAATTTTAATTAATGGCCGGGAATAGTATTAAGGTAATTAAATTAGAAAAATAAAATATAAAATATAAAAAATAGATTAATCTATTGATTATACATGGCGTCAAACTACTTAAAGAGGTTGTAATTACTAAGATAAGACTTCAACTGGTATTAACTATGTAGAGCAGTTTCTTTAGCTATTAGAAATATAATATTATATTTATTTAGAGATCTGGTTTAGCATGAATCCTGAATAATAATATCTAAATTAGCTATTCTGAGCATCTAATATGAGTAATTTTATATAAAGAATAATCAGGAACTTAGCAATTTGCTAGTAATGGAGAATAAAATATTTTTATATAATATAATAATTCAGACACAGTGGCAGGTTACGTGTAATAGAGGATTGCTTATTAAGATATTGCTTATAACTATGTTTTACTGTACTTGTAATTTTTTAAATCTCTTTATATTTATCTTAATATATTGCTTTATTTATATAAATTAAAAAAGACTTTGATTTATATAAAGGTATATTATATCTACTTGAGATTCTGTTTACTGGTTATACTTACTACTAGAAAAATATGAGATGTATTCAGTTATATTAATAATTTTGTAGAGATATTTTTGTTATAAAATTTCTTTCTATATAGCTAGCAGGGGGGGTATTATTATTAAAATAAAATATATAGAAAATAAAATTATTATTATTTTATTTTTATAAAAAGAGATTATTCTTACTTTTTAATATTTTATTTAGTAAGATTCTGAATTAGTCCAGGATCTGTATTATAATAATAAATTATACTATTTTATAAACTAGATTAGTATATCTGATTTTAAGTATATATTTGTAATTATTTATAGAAACTTTGAGTTTAAATATCTTCGCGTGCACACCTGTATATTATATAAAAAAAATAAAATATATTAAACGAACTATTCTTTTGTCTTATATAAATATTTACTTGATTAATTTTATAATTCTAATTATACTGAGTTAGCTTGTAAAAATATTTTTTTAATTTATATTTATATTATAATAAAGCTTCATATCTGGTGTATATTATATAAAATAAACATTTTCAAAATAGTTTTGGAGAAAATATATCATATATATTAATTGTTTGAATTACTTATTTACTAGGCTTTTTATATTCTACTAATCAAGGCTTTAATAATAATATAAATATTTTATTTCTGTTTAATACTAGTATTTTATTTAGTATTAATATTTTATTTTAAGATGGTAGTCTTAGTACTAGTTCTAATACAATAATTAATATATTTATTATTAGAGATCCTGTTATAGTCAGAGAGTTATTACAAGAAGATTATCTAGTTAAGATAATAAAGTCAGTTAATATATATTATAATACTTTACAAAATATATTGATTTAACTAGTAATAGTAAAAAGATTAATACAGATCTAGAGAATAATCTAATTATTGATAGAAAAAATTATATTATATACTTCTGAGGGCACAGAGGTTAGTAAGATAAGAAAATTATAATTATTTATATGATTTATAAGATATAGTTATTTGATAAAGACAAGGGTTGTTTAATATATATTATATATATTATATTAAAGCTTACGGGATAACTGATAATATAAAATTCTATATTTATTATTATTTTAATATTATTTTTATAATTACTGCTGTCTGTATAATTATAAAATAGATTAATTATATTAAATTATTAATAATATTTAAGTACTGCCTTTCTTAAATCTATAGATTTTATATATAATAGACTTTACTAAGGAGGAACTAATATAAAATTAATAATTTTAAGATTATATAAGTTCACTGGATCTTTATTTAAAAATTAAATAAAATTTATTTCAAGTTTCTACAGGGGGGAGATTATTAGATTTTATTTAATATTTTTTATAAGAATATTAATCTATAAGCAGTTATCGTTAGTAGCTTACTGAAAAAAATATAATAAAAAAACAGATCTTAAGAGTTATTTAAAATATTATATAAAGGATTTGTATAATTTAATAAAGTATATAGTACTAGACATTACCATAATTTTGATAACATTAAATATTATTTTTTAAATTTTTTTTAATATTTTTATAAGCTATGTAAAGCAGCTGTATAAAAATTAAATAATTATAATTATAATATATATATATTTAGGACTTAAAATAAATATATTTTATACTAAACTAGTAATTAGAGACAGAATAAAAACTAAAATAATTATCTTAATTTATAATTATTTTAAATAGATCTTTCCTAACAGATTAAAATTAAGATCAAATTTAGAATGATAAATTCTCCTTATAAATTTAAGTTTAATATCTTATAAATAATTAAATAGAATAATTGATTAAGTTTTATACTCCGGAAATATAAATAATAAACATAAAAATATATTATTGACTTAGATAGATCAAACTATATTTGATAAATAATAATTTAAATATATCTATTTATTTCTCGCAGCATATTTATATATATCCATTAAAATTAAGAATGATTATCTTAGATAATATAACTCTAGATATAAATATAAATATTATTTATATATTTAATTAATAAAAAGGTTTTTATTATTATTGCTAAGCTGATTAATATTATAAAATAAATATAATATAAGATAATAAAAAGCTCTACAGAATATTAAATATAATTTAATATTTTTAAAAAATATTTTCCAGTATAATAATAGTTATATATTAATTATTAAGGAAATTTTAGATTTATTTAATAAGTACTAAAGATATCCGCTGCCTTTAAGGATTATATAATAAATAAAAATATAAAATACTATTATAAATTCTCAATATATTAAAAATTAAAAAATATATAATAAAATATTTATTTTATCAGGCAGCGTGGATCTTTTTTAAATAAAAATATTATATATATTCATAGAAATATTTCTGCTGTTGTTTTATATATTTTTCCAATATAAATTTGTAATATATTATTAAATAATTAGAATATATAGTAATAATAGATCTAAAAATCTTACTAATTATGTTCAATAAAATTAAAAAATAATGATTCTTTAAATTTATATAGTTATTTTTACTTAAGTTTTATGATATAATTATATTGAATATTTAAAAGTAAACAAAGTAGTACCAGTAATTTAAATATATATTAAACTCTTTTTAATAATATATATTTAATTTGAAATAATATTTACTATAAAATTAGATTTAGAATATTATCTAAGCTAGACTTTTTATAAAATAATCCAACTTTTCTCTTTAAATTAATAATTAAAATATTATTTAATATATTACTGTAATAATAGTAATAATAAATTCAATCTGCCCAGAGAAGATATTTTTGAATAAATATATAAATAACATCTATATTTCTATTTCAGATCTTTTTATTGAAAAGAATTATCTTTTATTTCAATATATGCATAGATATATAGAATACTAAAAATAAATTTATATATTTAAATTTTAATCTTAAATTAAAATAATAAATATAATTTTTATCTTATTTTTATTTAGTAATTTAATATGAATAATATCTATTTCAAAATTTTTACATAGAATATTTTATATAAATATTTTCTGGATTAAATATATAATTATTATGAATATATAATAGAAGTAATTTTTAAATCATTAATTATTTTTATGAGAATAGTACTAACAAGAATAATATATATTATATTCTTTATAATAAAAAGTAATATATCTTTAAGTATACCTGTGAATATAGAAAAATATATCTATAAATAATCTATTAATATTAGATTATAGTATTAAATTTTCTATTAACTCTTTAATCAGATATTATATATAGAAAAACGGTTCTTAATGAACTATTTAATACTGTTATAATTGATATATAAGATATTATTATTATTTTCTAAAGCTGAGGACTTAGCTAATCATATTATATAGAATAATTCTATTTAAGAATATAAAAAGAAGACTATAGTAGTTTAAAATAAGAATTACTATAATAAAAACTGTGAAAACTCCTAGACTTAATTATAAAATAAATAGTATTATAGTAAATAATACTGCAGTAAATAATTTGATATTAAATAGAGCTAGTCTCAGGATATTAAAATAATTTATAAATAATCTTACCAGAAAATACCTGTCTTTGTTATTAAAATTAATAATAATATAATAATAATATAATAATAATATAATAATAATATAAATAATAATCAATTTTTTATACAGAGCCCCTGGCTGCCCTAATTAATAAAATTAAATTAATATATTATTAACAAAATAAAAAATATATAACCTTTAATAATAATACAAGCAAAGACCCTCTGAGTCTTAATTTTAATAATAATATTATTGATAATAATTATTAATAAGTATATTATAGATTAACTACTAAAAGAATCTTCTAATTATAATATATGTTTTAGGGAAAAAATATAAAATTTTAATATAATAACTATTCAGAAGCTATAAAAGTATATTTAAAAAGAAATTATCCTGGGTCTACTTCTTTTGTAATAAAGAAATAAATTTTAATATATAATTTATCTAATATTTTAATATCCTGATCTTTCAGGATCTTGCTAAAAACAAGATTATTTATGTATATAATATTTATAATTTTAAATTATGGAAAGGCATTTCAGTATTATACATTTTTTTATAAAATTATAAGTATCTACAGTAAATATCTAGTTATTAATAATTTTAACTATAGTATTTAGTATAAATTATTAAGATCCTGAAATAGAGATTTTAATTAATTTAATTATTAATTAAAATATTAGTCAGGAGCTATTACTTTCTAAGAAAATATTTATATATAAAAAAATAATTATAAAAGTATTATTAACCTTATATAAATTATTTTATAATTTATAAATAAATTAATTAGTTGTTAGTCTTACAAGAACTAATAATAAAATATTAATTAAAGTATCTATACTACAGTAGGATATCAGAAGTTTACATTACTTTATATTTTATATTAACTGCTTTCACTTCCACCTTCCTAAATAAATTAGAATATACTTATTCTGTCTACTAAAACAATACATAGAAAATCTTAAATCTTAAAGTAAATAAATAAGCAAGCTATATAAAAATATTATTATACAAAGAGTTGACCCCAGAAATCTATACTAAATTCTATAAATTAAAAGTAATTAAATAGACTTTTATTATAATTTATAAATACTATTTTTATATTTCTTATTTTATTATACAAACTATAATTAAATATAAGAATACATAAAAGTAGTAACACTCTGTATTTTATTCTAATTAATCTAAAAAGATTATTTCTGAAAAACAATAAAAATTATTAAACTTAGTTAAGTAAGATTAATATATAAAAATATATAAATTTTCTACTGCTGTACAAAGCAATTCTTTAATTAAAATAATTTAATATCTATTTTATACTCTATATATATAAAAATAAAAATAATATAAACAGCTAGAAATTACTCTTTAATATACAGAGAAGAGATTAAGATAGGCTTAATAATATATAAAATATATTACTAAAAACTTTTTATAAGTTATCTGGTCAGATAAATACTTAGTTAAATATAATATAAGAATTTAATAAATCTATATTTTTTAATTACTAAAATAATAAATTATTGAGCATAATATTTATACTATATATTATAAAAAATATTAAGCAAATATTTTAAACTGTTTTTAAATATAATAGATATACTAATCTCTTAATTTTATAAAAAGATCTAGAATTAATATATCAAGATATTACAGTATAAATTATTTATAATATTTATAAAATATTTCTACCTGAGATATTATAAATTAGGGATATTTTTATATATAACAGAATATTCATATACTAAGCCTATATTATATATAAATTACTTTAAGATATAGAAATAGAAATTATAATTTAACTGTTATATTTATCTGGTTTAAATTCTATCAAAAATCTATAGGCTATTATAAAAGCTAAGATATATAAACTATATTTTAAATTAAAATATATTTTAAATATTAAAGATACTTGCCAGAGACTTATAGATATAATAATTAAAATCTAATATATAATTAATAAAAGAATACTTTAAAATTTATATTAAATTATATTTTATTATATATAAATAGTTATTTAAGCAGATAGTTAATATACAACTTATTAAATTTTAGATAGAGTTCTAAATAATTTAATTAAAAAGATAAAACAGCTAGTATAAAATAAAAGATAACATAAACTTCTGACATCCTATTATAAAATAATAAAATCAAATAATTATTAATTAAAAATTATTTTAAAAGATTCTAATTATATATATATATTCTGCCTGGACTCAGATATTATATTATTAAATAATATTAATATAAGTATATTATCTTATATTAGCACTTATAAGAATAACTAATAAAATAATTCTAAAGAAGTAGATTATATAATAAATTTATCTAAAATATATTAATAAGTTACATAGGTAAAGAAGAAGATAAAATAAATATAAAAATAATATAAATATATAAAATCAAAAAATAAGAAAAATACTCTATGAAATCAATATCTAGCAGATAAAATAATTATTAAATTATTAAGAATTATATATTATGAATAGTTTAAAAAATAAGTATATATAAAAATTCTAACAATTAATATAATAAATATAAATTAAAAATAATTCTAAATTTATTTTTAATATTTTTTACAAGATTTTAATTATATATTAAATAATATGTTAATCAATAATCCAGAAGAAAAAGCTAGATTATTTTAAAAAATACTTTTTATAAAATTAGTATTATATAAAATATTATTATTTGTTTTTATTATATATATTATAGATTATTTTTTAAGAATCTGTAGGATTATATATTATATTATTTTAAATAAATATCTTAAAAAATATATAGTATATATTTAAATTATAATTATTATTTTATATACTTCCAGGTCCTGATTATAATTATTTTATAAAAATTAAATAATAATAATTATATAAAACTAAAAACTCTTATTTTATAATTTTATTAGATATATAATTAACAAAATTCCTAAATCTATTATTATTATATATTCTAATTATTTAGTTTAATATTATAAATTTCTATTATAAAAATATATAAAAGAAATAATAAAAATCTTTTTGTAATTATATTAATTTCTTTTTTAGAAAAGATTTATACTGCTTAGTATAATAAATATTTTATTATAATTTTTTTAATTCTTAATATATCTAGAGCTTATAATAATATTTTATATTAATTTTTATTATATAATTTTTATAAGTAACAAGTATCTCTGGTACTAATTAATTAGATTTAAATTCTTTTTAGTAATTAATATATAATTATTATTATATTAGAGAATATTTTCTAATTATATTAGATTTTAGTATAATTATTTTACCAGATATTTTATAATATATTATAAAAAGAAATTCTGAATAAGACCTGATACCCCTTATTATTAAAATTTAAAATAAGTTTTATTTTATTTTTAGACAGGGATCTGTTAGATTTATCTAATTTTAAAATTATTAATTTATAATAAACTTTTTTAGTAGAGTCTACTACATATAGAGATTACTTATAAAAAAAGTATTTAGATAATATTAAAAATCTTAAATCTTTATTTAAATTTATACAGATAATAACAGCTATAAAAATAATATTAATATAATAGTAATTATTAAATTCTGCAGTATTTGCTGTTTTACAAACTTTAAAATAATTTATATAATATATATTTTAAATTTCTTAGTATTAACATGGTCATAGTTCTTGTTAAAATAATTATATTTTAAAAATTATATTATTAATAATTATAATTTTTTTTATTTTATTAATTTTATTATTTCTATAAATATACCACGGTTGATCCCGGTAATATTATTAATATAGTAAAGAATTACAGGGATTTAAATTCTTAAAGCAGTAAGTCTTCTATATAATATTATCTTCTTAAATTATTATAATAAAACCTTGATTAGCAACACTGAATAGTTATATAAAATATTAATAATTATATAAACAACAAAAAATAAAGGATTCAGATCTCTGTATCTTCTTATTATACTAATAATATTACCAGAATTAATCATAGTATAAAATACTTATTTTATTAATAACCAGATTATCATTTAGGCTTAAACTAGTTGTTTATAATTATTATTATATAAATTAATTAATTTTATAATCTTAGCTGGATAATTTTCCTGTAATAACTTTTTAATTATAAAAAAAACTCTAGTAATAAATATATTTATTATCTTATTAAAGCTAGTACTGATAATATTATCTAATTATAAAATAATATTAATTTAAAAAAATTAATTCTATTTTTAAAATATTATAAATATCTTAAGATCCAGGCTAATAAAATATAGAAAATCTAATAAATAATAAACCTATATAATTTTTATGAAAAACTTTAGAATTTATTTTAAAATATTTATTTTATATATAGGCCTGTATTAGATATAAAATTTTACTTTAATATAAATATAATCAGAAAAATTATTTTTTCAAATTATCTCAGTACTATTATGAATTTAGAATTAATTAGATACTTATATAATCTAAAAAATTAATTTAGTATATTTTATTTTTATATATATAACATGTAGGTGTATATATAAGAATCTCTAAATATTTAATAAATAATTATAGATAAGTATTAAAAGTTAGACTTACTAATCTAGTTTATAGAGTAGTATAATTTATTATTATAATATAAATTCTGGACTAATTCAGGACTATTAAATAAGATATTAAAAAATAATAATTATACTTTTATAAAATAGTAATAATCTTATTTTTTTATATATTTATTTTAATAATAATACTCCTGCTCATTATACAGAGAAGAATACTATAATAAAAATATTTTTATAAAAATAATTAGTATAACTGAACGGGTCTTATATTTTTCTTATAATAAATAAATCTAATAAACAGGATCTCAGATACTCATATTATATAAAAATAATAATCTATACTTAGTACAGGTCTGTATATAAAATAAATATCTTAAAAATAAATTCTAAAAAGATTTTTTATATATAAATATTATAAAAGTTAATTATCTACTGGGCTTTTTATATTTTATTGACTAGGATTACAAGATATATATTATATTAAAAGCAGGATTAATTTATTAATATATTTGATACAAGTATTTCACTTTTACATAGTATTTTTAATATTATGTTTAATAAGATAGCTGGTGTACATATTACTAGAGATTTCTTTACCTATTACAAGGAGATTTTTTAGTTAAGATATTAGAATTAATCAGTTTATATAATAATATTTTATAAAATATATCAATGTAATTAGTAATAATCAAAGAAGCCAGTATAAGCCTGGATATTAATTTAATTATTAATGAAATTAATTGTATTACATATCTCTGGAAACATAGAAATCAGTAAAATGAAAGAATTATATTTAAGATTATAAATAATATAATTTATAAAATCTAATTATTTAATGAGACGAAAAATTATATTAATATTAACAAGTCCTGCCGTATATGTTATATATATATTATATTAAAATTTATAAAAGAGCTGATAGTATAAGATTTTATAATTAATATTATTTTAATATTATCTCTTTAATTGATTGATTGTTTGATTGATTGATTTATTCAGACACGCTTATGTCAGCCCTACGGCCGAGTGGTGGATGATATCAATCTAACAGCCAGGCACTGCTACCAGGATAACTAGAGAGATTACTTATATCTAAAACCATATAATATACACACGAAGATATCTATATATATAAAACACTCATAATCCTCCAGATCTTTTTATACTTATTTAATATGTTACTTCGCCTATGTGGATCAGAAAAGACTCTGATCTATATAAAAATTCTATATTTATCTAAATTTTATTTACTAAATCTGCTTACTACCGGGAGAATACAAGATTTATTTAGCTATATTAATTTAGCTATATTAATTATTCTTAAATAAATATTTTTATTATAATATTCTTCTCTGCGTAACCAGCAGGGGGAATATTATTATTAAAATAAATATATATAAAAATAAAATTATTATTCTTATTCTTTAGTATCTTATTCAGTAATATTCTGAATTAATCTAGAATTTATATTATAATAATAAACTGTACTGCTTCACAGGCCAGATTAATAAACTTAATTTTAAATATATATTTATAATTATTTAAAGGAAATTTTAATTTAGATATTCTTATATATATATACCTGCGTGTTGTATATATAAAGATAAAATATATTAAAGTAATTATTTTTTTATTCTGTATAGATATCTAGTTAATTTTATAATTTTAATAATGTTAAGATAACTCATGGGAATAATTTTCTTTATTTATATTTATATCAGGATACATAATATATAAAATAAAAATTTTAAAAATAGACTTTAAAAATATATTATATATGTAAATTATATAGATTAATTATTTACTGGGTCTTCTATACTTTGTTAATTAAGACATTAAGATATATATAATATATTAAAAATAAGATTGATTTATTAAGATTAATATTATCTTATAGTTAGGCGGTATTCTCAGTACTGATCTTAATAAAATAATTAATATATCTATTACTAGAGATCTTTTTATAACCAGGAAATTATTATAGAGAAATTATCCAGTTCAAATAATAAAATTAATTAATATATATAATGATATTTTATAGAATATACTAATTTAATTAGTAATAATTAAAGGGATTAATACAGGTCTGGATAATAATTTGATTATTAATAAGAATGATTAATCTATATATTTTAGAGATATCAGGATCAGTAAAATAAAAATATTATAATTGTTAATAATATAATCTATAACATACAATTATTTAATAGAAACTAAAGTTATATTAATACTAATAAATTCTTTAATATATATTATATATATTATATTAAAGCTTACAGGGCAGCTAATTATATAAAATCTTATAATTATTATTATATTTATATTATAATCATCACCGCTGCTGTTAATATAAATTTAAAATAAATAAATTATATTAAATTATTAATACTGCTCGAGTATTTTTTTTCTTTTAATTTATAATTTTTATATATAATAAATTCTACTAGAAAAATTATTATAAAATTTATAATTTTAAGACTGAGTGGGTCTGCTAGATGCTTATTTATAAATTAAATAAAATTTATTTTAAGTATTCATAAAAAGAAGAGTATCAGATTTTATTAAGAATTTTTTTTATAATTAATTGATAGTTCTATATATTATTTTATTATATGAGAATTTATAAACAGCGGTTTTCAGTAGCTTACTTAAAAATAAGATAAAAAGATATAATATAAAGACAGATTTAAGAAATTATATAGAATATTATATAGAAAATTTTTATAATCCAGCAAAGTATATAGTATTGGAAATTTTCTATAATTTTAATAATATTAAATATTATTTTTTAGTAATTTTTTATATCTTATATAAGCTATATAAAGTAGTTATATAAAAATTAAAAGATTAGAATTATAATATATATATATTAAAAATTTAAGATAGATACTTCCCATGTTAAACTAGTAATAGAAAATAAAATAAAGATTAAATTAATTATTTTAATTTATAATTATTTTAAATAGGCCTTCCCTGACAGGTTAAAATTAAGATAAATATTAAAATAATAAAATTCTTTTATAAACTTAATTTTAATATTTTATATAAATAGAATTATTAACTAAATTTTATAATACAGGGATTATAAATGGGTAATATAAAATTATATTATCTAATTAAATAAATCAGATTTTATTTAATAAATAAGAATTTAAATATATATATTTATTTTTATTATTCAGCATGTTCATACACATGCTAGAATTAAAAGTAATTATTTTAAATAATAATATTCTAAATAAGAATACAGATATTATTTATCTGAATTAAATTAATCTTTATTATTTTTATTATTACCAAGCAGATTAGTATTATAAAATAAATAAAGTATAAAAAATAATAACGAGTTTTATGAAATATTAATTATAAATTAAAATTTTTCAGAGGCGCTCTTCAGCATGATAATAATTATATATTAATTACTAAGAAAGTTTTAAATTTAATTAATAAATATTAAAAATACTTACTGCTTTCAAAAATTATATAATAAATATAAATATAAAATATTATTATAAGCTCTAGATATATTAAAAATTAGAAAGATTATAAATATTTATTTTATTAAATAATATATATTTTCTCTAGAAAAAGATATAATATATACTTAAAAAAATATTTTTACTATTTTTTTATATATTTTTATAATA
>BTWD01000151.1:0-33543 GCA_036986335.1 Aspergillus sp. AS01 | reverse complement strand
TTATTATATATAAATTATATAATATCTTAAATCTAAAGAACTATTAATAATAATTTTTAAAAAAGTAATTAGAGTACAGGACTTATTAGAAGATTAAATAAAAGTTAATTATAAAATAAAAGAAAATAACTAAGAAAATTAGTAAAAAATTAATAAAAAATTTATAAAAAAAGAAAGAGACTTACCAAGCAGGGATTCATTTTTATTAATATATATTATAATTTAATCTTTGAAAAATAGATATTTCTTTTTATATTTATTAATTCTTATGAATATACAGGTTTTATTCAGACATGATTAGTCATTGTAGTTTTCAGGTTCTCACAGCTGCCTTAAGTATAATAAATATAGTCTTTATTATTTCTGATATAATCTTTTTCGGAATAATTCTTATAATTTAGATTAAATTTATAAAGACTTTGATAAGCTGTATAGTAAATAAATTAGATTAATTTAATAATATATTAAATTTAACTATTTATTTTATAGGTTATCTTCCTAGCTTACAAAAATATTATTTATAGTAAACTAGAGTACAGATAACATAGTTTTAGAAAAAGCCTTATTAAGTAAAAATCTAAGTATTTTATAATATAATATTTAATATTTATTTAATAAGATCATAAAACCGCTTCTGTAGAATAAATACATATAAAAATATATAATAATTTGTGATAGAATAACCTAGCTATCAGGATAAAAGTCATCAGGATGACATATTATAAGGATTATAAAAATTATAAAATTATTAATAGAGATTCCATATCTCCCTGACATTTATAAGATAATGATTTCTTTATAATAAGCTACTAATCTCTCAAGAATCAGTCTATTTTATGAATATAGATTATCTTTGTTATTATTAAATAAATATATAATATTTAATAAATAATTCTTTATCTAATTAACAGACTTTCTATTTTAACAAGTAAATCTTATTATATTCTAATTCTTTTTTCTTTAACTACCTAAGAAAGATACTATTTATTAAAGATAATAAAAAAATAGAAATATCTAATAATTAAATTAATCTAGAATTTCTATTAAATACTATTTCTACCATTAAAGAAATTCAATAATTAAAAGATTATATTTATTAATTAAAACAAATTATTAACTTACAGCAAAAAATAACTCACCTCTAAAGAAATAATTCTTTAAATAAAATATTCTTAAAATACTACTAATCCTCCTCTAAATCAGAAAAGAATAAAAAAGAAATTAAATTTAAAAATATTTCTTACTTTATCCTGAACTTTAATTTTTAAAAATATTAAAAATAAATTATTAATTTAAAATATATATTCAGAGGCATATCTAAAAAATATTTATTAAAAAAATATAAGATTCTTATTATTATTAATTATATAAATCTAGTATATAAATAGAGATAGTACCATTTCATAAATAATAAAAATTTAAAAGAAAGATAATTTCTTAAGAAATTATAATTTTAATTCAAGAACTAGACTTTTATATTAATTTAAAATACTACTATTTTTTAATTAAATATTATAATCTAACTTAAATAAACTCACTAGCAATACAGCTAGAATCTATAAGAATTCTATATTTATTTTAATATCTTAAAGTAATACTTTTCTTGCTAAGTAAAAAAAAATCTTATTTTATTTTATTAAATTATTATTAAATTGAAATTATTATATTTAAGAACATATTCTCTATCTACTAAAAAGGTAAAATAGAATAATAGCTATTACTACTTATTATTATAAACTGTAAAAGAATAAAGAAAAATATAAATAAAATAATAATTAATTCTATAATTATAAATTATATAAGCACTTCTAAGAAACCACTAATAAAATTATTAAAAAAGATATCTTAAATCACAGAAAAAACCCTATCAGAAAAAATAATAATTAATTATAATATTTTATATATAAAAATATCTAATATCTTACGAACCAACATTCTACTAAAAATAAAAAAATTTAATTTATTAAAACTTACCAATCCTCATCAGATTCAGAGAGAAAAATAAAGAAATTAAAATAAATCTTATAATTTTAATTTCTTTATCTATAATAAAAACTATATATTATTTTTATATTTTTATTTATATTTAAAACAGTCTTAAAACTTTTACAGACCTAGATAATTATATTAAAATAAATATTATTAATTACCAGTTTACTAAAATCTATAATTTTTAATATGCCCTAATTACTACACTAAAAATTAAAATTATTAATTAAATTATTATTCTTATCTATAATATATAGAAAGTTCTTATTATTATTATTAATTCACGAGGAGATATCTATATTTTCAAATAATATTATATAAAAATTAACTAAGATCCCTGATTAAAAAATAGTCTTATATTACTTTTAATAATTATATTTTAAGATTTATATATTATCTTATCAACATAAAACTGCTAGTAATAATTTAATATACTATTTATTTTATTATTTTCTATTATTTAATTTATTAAAGTAATTTAAAACTTAGTAAAAATATACACCATTATTAAACTTCCTGAAGATATCTAACTACTAAAAAAAGAATCTTATAATTCATTATTAAATCCTAAAATAATTCTTATTAAACTCAAGTAATTCTAAGATATATTTTTTATAAATTTTTTTTAATAATTATCTCCTTATGGCTCTATAAACCATATTATTAATATTAAATTTAATAAAATATTCTTTTATAATCTAATATACTTCTTATCTGAAACTAAACTTAAAATCCTATAAGAATATATCAAAGAAAACCTGAAATTAAACTAAATCTAATCTTTAAAAAGCCTTGCTAAAACCTCTATTTTTTTTATATTTAAAAAAAATAATAGTTTATATCTTTATATAAACTATAAGAGTCTTAATAAAACTTTTATTAAAAATAATTATTTTTTACCTCTTATTTCAGAGATTCTTGACAGGATTTCAGAAAGTACTTATTTTTTAAAAATTAATATTAAAAATATGTACTACCAAATTTACATTAAAAAAAATAATAAATTAAAAATAATATTTTATATTTAATACAGCTATTTTGAATATATAATTATATTATTTAAATTAACTAATATTTTAATAATTTTCTAAAATTACATATATACTGCGCTTCGAGGATTTCTTAATAACTTTTATACAATATATCTAGATAATATTCTTATTTTTTTATTAGATAAAAAATCTTATATAAAATATATTTATTAAGATTTAAAGAGGCTTCAAGAAGCTTAACTTTATATAAAATTATTAAAATACTCATTCTATTAATCTAAAGTTAAATTTCTAGAATATATTATTAATTCTAATAAAATATTTATAAATCCTTGACAGGTAAATAATATTATTTTATAATTAATTTTTAAAAATTATTATAATATCCAGATCTTTCTTAAATTCTATAACTTTTACTAATAATTTATTTAAGATTACTTTTATATTACCTTATCTTTTACTTCTTTATTTTATAAAATAACTAACAAACAAAAACCAGGAAAAATCTATCTAATCTTAATTAAATAAACTACTTTCTATTATCTAATTACTATCTTTTAATAAGTATCTTTATTAATATATTTTAACTCTATAAAACCCTGCTGTTTAGAGACTGATATATTAAAAAAAAATAAATAATATTTTATCTTAATTTAATACTAAGAGTATATTTTATCCAGTAATATTCTAGTCTTATAAATTATTTGGTATTGAATTAAACTATAATACTCTAGATTAAAAACTATTTACTATTATTTATTTTTTTAAATAATAATAATAATATTTAAAAAATAATTAAGATCCTATCAGATTATTCAAACTTATAATCTTTTATATATTAAACCCGGGTTAATAGAAAGCAAGCCTAATAACTTATAAATTTAATTCTCTATAATTTTATTATTAAATATAAAATAAAAAAATTAAATTTAATAGATAAATTCTCCAGAATACCTTCTAGATCTTAAATAAAATCTATTTTTTAAAAAAATTATTGATCCTAATTCAAGAATAATTTATAAGTATATTATCTTTAATAATAAAAAATCTTATTAAAAAAAACCCAGTTTAAATCTTAAAATATATAGAATTATCCTAGATTTAATACCCGTATTGTATTAAGCTTAAAAAATCTTAATAATTAAACTAGTATAGAGACAGCTAATTAGACTATTTAAAAAAACTTATTTTAAAAAAGATTTATTCCCTAATCTATAGTATTATAAGTATATACTATGGAAGTTTCATATTTAAATATATATAATTCTGAACTTTAAAAAATAATCTTATATTTATAAAATAAAAATTTAAAGATATAATAATAAAAAACTATTATTTAATAAAAATAATCAGGCTAAAAATATTAAATTATTAAAATAACTAGTTATATCTATTTTAAAAATTAATATTATATTATTTTTTCTAAAATACTATATCAGATATTTATTAAACTATATTATAATAATCAGCTAGCAGGATACTTCAGAAAAATCTGAATAAAAATACTACTATATAAAAAATTCCACAGGAATAAATTATAGTATAATATAATTAAATATATCTAAATTTATTTAATATATTAAAAAAATATTATTTTGAAGTATTAACTATACAGTAGCTTTAAATTATTACTAATTCTATTATACTTTTTTATTAAATTAATAATAAATTTTATTACAGAGCTATCTCTTATTATTTAATATAAAAAAACCATTAATATTATTCTAATTATTATTAATTAATTCTTAAAATATTATTTTTTTTATTATTCTGTCCACCATAACTGCTCTAAATCTTATTAAATTATTTTATAAATAAATTAAATTAATCTTCAGACCCCTAAATAAAATTATATCTAATAAAAAATTAATCTTTACCAGTAAATTCTGGTTAAATTTAACTTATAATAATTATATAATCTTAAAATTTTTAATTATATTTTATTTTTAAATTAACAGCCAAACAGAACAGATAAACCAAATACTTAAATATCATTTTTAATATTATTTTAGTTATTATAATACTAACTAGCCATCAATTCTTCTAAATACTTAATTTATTTATAATAATATAGATAATATAACTATAGATTAATTATCTTATAATATTTTCTATAACTTTTCACCAGACTTTTATATCAGAATTAAGATTAATTTCTAATAATAAAAAATTCCAGCAGTACAGGATAAGATTAAAAAATTTAAAAAAAATAAAAAAACAGCTATAAAAAACATAATAAATAATTATAAAAAAATAAAAAAAATATTATAATAAACACAGAAAGCTATTCTATTTTAAAAAAAAATCTAATTAAGCTATTAACTCAGAAATTATAACTTAAAGAATTAAAAAAGCTGATCCTAAAATTTATAAAATCTTTTTAAATTATTAAATATATCAGATCTTAAGTATATCAGTTATATTTACCTAAAAAATATAAATAAATCTATAATATATTCTATATTTTCCTGTTAGAACTATAAAATACTAGAAAAAATTATAAAAAACTACTCCTAATACCTGAACTAGATAATAAAAATAAATAAAAAATTAAAGAAAACAAAGATTACCAATATTATAATAATCAGAATTATTATTTAATTAAATAAAAGAATAACTAAGTAAGTACAACTAATAAATTCCTAGTAAAAATATAGAAAATATATTTAAAACTATAAAATAATACTAGAAATTCTATAAAAAATACTATATATTAAGAAAATAAAAGATAATTACTAGCAAATTACTTTATACTCTTAAAAAATAAATTATAAAAATATTAATCTTTTAATATTTCTCACTAATTATATTATTATAAATTAAATTTATTAATAAATATAAAATCATCTTACTATAAGATAATAAAAAATATTTAAATATATCCAGTTATATTTATTATTTATTTATAAAATAAATAATAATAATACCCAGATTCTCTTATAAACTAGAAATAAAAATAAAAAATAAATTAACCAGATTATAAATCTTAGAAATTATATTATATTTACTAAAATTATTACTATTATTTAATATAACTTTATTAGTAATATCAGAATATTATATATAAACTATCTCAGTAATAGTATCTAAGTATAATCTTAAAACTAAAATTTAAATTATATAATTTTTATCTTCTGGTATTAGATAAAGTAATAAATCATACTTAAATATCTAGTATTATATAAAAATAATATTAATAAAAGACAGAGAAATTAACAAACTAATAATCTAATAATAAATAACCAAAAATAAATTATATTTTATTATATTTATTTATTAAAATACTACTAATTAGTTATTTATTTTAATTATTTATAAGATCTTTATACCTAAACAGTTTTCTTTAATTTCTTAAGACTAAACTGGTAAGTATAAATTAATTTTATATAATTATATATAATAATCAGGTTCAATATCTCTTTAAAAATAATATATTTAATATCTTTATTCTAGTATTTTATATTTATCAGTTCTACTTACTATTCAAGAATAGTAATAAAATTATAAATATTACTAAGTATTTCTATATCAATTTAACTAATATTAACATTATATCTAGTATAGTAAAGAAAATTAAATAATACTTATTATAAAATATATCTTTTTTTTCTTAAAATATTAATAATATAATATTAAAATATAAGCATCCTGGTAATAGCCAATATTATAAAAAACTTTCTTATTAATATTAAAGTTAATATTAACAGTATAGAGATAATATATATAGAAAAAATATTAAATCTTAATAAACTATCCCTGTAATATATAAATCTTCTTCTTAAAAACTGCTCTGGAAGACATATTAAAAAATTTAATATAAAATATATAATCTAAAAATAAATAAAGCAAAAATAAATATAAAAAGATACTTAATTATTAAATAATTAATATATAATAATAGAAACAACAGAAAATATATAAAATAATAATAAAAAATAAATAGAATGATTACAAGAGACTAAAAAAAAGATAATTATAAAATAAAAAAAGAAAAAAAAGAGAAGTAATACAAGAAATTTTATTATTTATATTTTTTTATAATAAATCTATCTATATAAATATAATTAAATACTTATAAAATTATATAGAAATAGTATATAATCCTGTTTATATTATATATTTTATAAGTTCTTTATCTTTTATTATCAGATCCCTACTATTCTGAATCAGAAATATATAAGATTATTTCTAATATTTAAACCAGATAGCTTATCCCAGCGGAGAAGAATATTATTTATAATAAAATAATCTAACTATCAGAATAAAAGTTATCAGAATAATATATTATAAAAATTATAAAAATTATAAAATTATTAATAAAGATTCCATATCTTCCCAATATCTATAAGATACTGATTTCTTTATAATAAGCTACTGATTCCTCAAGAATCAGTCTATTTTATAAATATAGACTACTTTTATCATTATCAGATAAATATATAGTATTTAATAGGCGATTCCTTACCTAGTCAACAGGCTTTCTACCCTGACAAGTAGATCCTATCACATAATTATAATTTAAAAACTATAAATCAATATCTATAGTAAAAATCTAAAAATATATTTTTAATAAAGATTAAGAACCACTTCATACAGGTATAATCTAATAAAAAATATTTTATATTTATATATATGAGTATTTTTAGAAATAGAAAGCAAAAATAAAAAAAATAAGAAGAAAGATATGTGAAAAATAAGTATTTGCAAGAAATGAGAAATAAATAGAAAAATTATAAACTAATAATAGAAGAGATATGCAAAAGCAACTCTCTATAAAGACAACAAATAAAGAGTAAATAAAAAAATAAAAAGATGTACAGAACTAAGTATATACAAGAAACACTAAGCATAGGTTAAAATAGAGGTGGACAAGGTGTGCACTGTGTCCGGGGATCATAGACCTGACTCAATGTTCCCACGTGATGCCAGTCCCGCGTCACACCACCTCCGTCCCAGCCAAAGATTTCTCCACCTCTACCACCAAACTAAAAAAGTTCATTCGACATCCTCCCTCTACTCAAACTCATTACGATCATTAAATTTATCGATTCTACTCCTAAAATCGTTCAAAATGGATTCGCCAGGTGCCGAATTTGCCGACAACGAGAGACGAGAGCTGATGGCAGCTATAACTCGCAAGATACCCTTCCACTTAGATGCACCCACCTCATGGGCTTGTTTGTGGCTGTCCGATATGGAAAGGCTTAGATATCTTGCAGGTCTAGAGGCAAAAGACCTGTATGATATACTGTATGCCTATGATAATTATAAACTAGTTCAGCAATGTATGTTCGCGATGTTCTAGTATAATCACTTTTTAAATAATGAATCTAACTTTCTATCAAGGGACCCAGCGTGATGTTGGACTGCAGTCGAGACTTTCATCAGCAATATCATCCCCATCCCATAATCGAAAGCAAGGAATGATTGACTGCAATCCAGCTGTTTCTGGTGCAGCCACAGAGCTCTATTCGGCGACTAAGATATCGAAACCGAAATTGGCATTACAGACAGCTCTTTCAGACTCCGAGGAGCCCCGGGAAGTGAAATCATCTCCAATGGATAGCCCGTTTAGTACTCCTATAAATACTCCTAACAAGAACAAGCGTCCCGCTGCGTCGATTGAGTCCCCAGTCCCATCTAAAAGGCTGAGAAGAGACGAGGCAGCGAGAAAGATTGTAAGGGATCTAAAGAAGTTCCTGGTCCTATACTAACAGTCATAAAGTGCAAGCAAAGAGATGTCTCGTGTGTAATCACGCAGACACCGGGTGATTATTGTGACGTTGCGCATGTTTACCCGTTTTCTTTACGGGATATAACAGTCGAGTCAACAAAATTCTTCTGGAGTAATTTGAAACGTTTCTGGTCCGATGAGAGGGTCAAGAAATGGAAAGACGCTGTCTTCTCTGGAGAAATGGGCACGGAAAAGCCTGAAAACATGATGCTTCTCAATCCTCTGGCCCATCGTTTGCACACAAAGGGGTTGTTCGCCCTCGAGCCGGTCAGTATGAGTGATGATCAGACCCGTCTTACACTGCGGATATGGTGGCTTAAACAGCAGCAACCCAACAAAGCCATAACATTGGGCAATATTCCAGACTTGCCAGGGGATTATAACCCCGAAGGAGCAGGTATATGCCTATATAATTCCATACGCCAACAATGTCTTCGTTCCGGGGAGCATATTCATCTTATAACACCGGATCCTATTCTACTGCCACTACCGGATACTACGATAATGGAAATGCAATGGATCTTACAGAGGGTCACTGCATTAAGTGGAGCTGCCGAGCCGCAGGAGCTGGAAGAGGATGATGATGATGAAGGTGAAGATGATTTTGGCCTCAGACCAATCTCTCCTCCCCTCCACATGCCGTCATCTAGTCAGGTATATGAATCCCAGTCCTCTCCGGCTTCGTCAGTCAGTCAGAATGTCAGAGGGGGGATGAAGTACTCCCTATATACTGCTCGTTCTATGACATCTAATGCTGAGATCGAAGGAATGGGTCAAGACTGATATCGCCATCACTGATGTGTACCATCACCAATCATCATGATTTACATCTCAAATTGTACTGAAAGCAGAAGAACTATGAGTATATGAAAATGGTTTTTATTCTTATCTTAAATATTAATAAAGATTCAATTCACCATGAAACTTCTAAATTATTTAATACAATTATTAGAGCAGGTCAGCCGGCTCGCTACAACCCAGCTATGATAGTGAGTAACATGACTGAGACACATAACCTAGTTTTCATCTATTTTATTAGTTATATATAATCTTGTTTGTTTATTCTATTTACTTTATTTCATTTATTTATTTTTATTGTTTATATATACTTTCTTATACTTCTTTTCTTTCTTCTCTTATATTTGATATTCTAGTTTAAATATATTAAATAGAATTATTTTTCTAACTTTTATATAATATTAAATATTACAGATAATTATTTTTTAAATCAATATTATAAATAATTAATTATCTAGTAGGGCTACCAGTATCTATTTAATATATAATTAATAATATTAAAATAACTTAGACATGGCAAACAGGCGAGCTGGGCAAGCTTTAGAGAGTTAAGAATCTGCCTATTTAAGCTTTGAGCTCTGCTTGTGTGAGATCTCGGTCATTCCATGCCTTATTATATGACTATTGCGCATAGATTATGTAATCTCTCAGACCCAAAAAAATACTAATAGTAATTCTTAAAAAGATAATTAGAGTACAGGACTTAACAGAAGACTAAATAAGAATTAACTGAGAGATAAAGAAAAATAACTAAAGAAATTAATAGAAAATTAGCAGAAAATTCACAGGAAAGGAAAGGAATTTATTAAGTAAAAATTAATTTTTATAAATATATATTATAGCTTAATCTCTTAAAAATAAATAGATTTTTTTTTCTAGATTTATTAATTCTTGTAAATACACAGGCTTTATTCAGATATAATTAATTATTATAGTTTTTAGGTTTTTATATAACTAATAAATCTTGTATATTCTTTTTTTTTTAGTAAAAAAATTAATATATAATTTCTTCTGAAAGAATTGTTTTCTCAGGAAATTTGCCAGTTATTATCTTCTCTTAAAATATTTTAATATTATTTAAAAATACTGATAAAAAATTAATTAAATTAGATATAAATAATTTTAAAATTCTAAAAAATATTTTTTTTTAAATTCTAGATTTCTCTATAGTGAGAAGCCCAGGTAAAATATTCAGAATTTAAAATAATTTTAATTTTTAGATTATCTTGGTACCAGGCACCAGAATCCCAGAAAAAAAAAGAATTAAATAAATAAAAATAAAAAAATTAAATATTTTCAAATTCTGAAAAAATTATAGAAATCTTCTACCAGGCTAATAAAGAGAGCAGATAGAGAAAAACTAGAAAATACTGTATTATAATCTAATAAATAAACATGAGTTACTCACTGAATAAACTATTAAAAAAATAAAAATATAAGATCTAACTTATCTTACTAGAATTTATTATTATTATTAAAAAAATATTAAATTTTTTAATTTTGTTATATCAAATAATAACAGAACTCCTTGTTATTAAAAATAAGAAAATTAAATATATTAAAAATTATTAATTAATACTGATTATTTTAGTATTCTGATTTTTTAAATAAATATATATTTATAATTACTGTAAAGATAAAATTTTAATATATATTATATTTTATTCTAAAGTTTATAGATACAATGTCTTCTGGGATATTAAAAATATACTAAAATTTTTTAAAGAAATTTATAAAAATTCTAATTAATTATTTACTGCGAAAAGTGAGTTTTATATTTTATTTATAAAAGATTTTAATAAGATTTATATCTTCAGATTCTAATTTATATATTTTATAATTAAAATATAAATTTCTTTATTAAAATAGCAGGAGGAGTTCTATTATTAATTATTTAATAAATTAATAAAGTTAATTATATTAAAAATAAATAAACTAAATATTATCTTTTATAAATTTATAAATTATTATTTTTTATAAATATTTAACTGACTGAAGAATATCAAGGCCTAGAATATTTAAAGAAAAATTCTTTTTATTATTTTATTTTTTTAAAAATAGATTTAAATAATAATTTTCCAGAAATTTCTATAACCAAGATCTCTGTAATTAAATTTTAAAATAATACTATAATTTTTATATTTTAAACTATAAGAAAGACTCAGAACGCCGCAGAATAATAATAATATATAAAAAAATATTATTTTAATTACAGTAAGACTGGTTATTAAACTAAGAATAAATATTTTAAATAATTTAAGATTCTTAAATTAATAAAGTTTAAAAATATAAAGAAAACAGCAGAGAAGTCTATAGAAAAGATTAATATTAAGAAAAAAATCTTTATTTTAAATAAGACTAGTATTAATTATTAAATATATAATATATCTGCTCTTTTAAATAATTCTAAATTTAATTTTTTTATTAAAATTTTAATCTTCTACTTTGATATAATTATAAAAGCTAAATTATTTATTAATTCTGGAGTAAATATCTATAATTATATAAATTTAATTTATAATCTAACTAGCTAAATATTTCAGACTTAATATAATTTTATTAAATATTTTTATCTATATTTCAAGATTTAATAGAAAGAAATAAATTAAGTTTATCTATATAATTTATCTTAATCTTATTATAGATAACTAATTTTTCTGTAATAAATTATTTCTTAATTTTGATATTAAAAATTATAATATTATTTTTCAATAAATATAATTTTATAAATAAAGAGTTCTTCTGGATTATATTAATTAATTTATTATATAATTTAAATCTTTAGAAAAAGAAAAAGATATAAAACTTAACTTCTAAATAAATAAGAAATATTAAAATAAGATTTTCTATTAAAGATTTTACTAAGATATTAAATATATATTAATCTATATAAACTATGAGCTGTAAATATATAACAGATTTTTAAAATTAAAAAAATTTAAAAAGCTATAAAAGAAAAACTGTATTTATATAAAAATAAATATAATATTAATTAATACTACTAGAATATTCTACTATTTAAAAAATTTAAAAAGTCAGACTTTTATAATATTACTTTATAAGCTTGATTAGGTAATTAATAATAAAAAATATATTTAATAAAAAATAAAATAAATAGAAATCTTAGAACAGCTGCCAGCAGCTTATTATAATTAAATAAAATTTTTTTTTAAAATAATATCTGATATATTACTTTCTTATAAAAAATAAATTTTAAAATTAAGTTAAAAGAAGTAAATCATCTCAGATATATTTTTTTATATAAAATAATTTTTAAAGAACTGGAGACTATAAAAGAATATATTATTAAAAATTTATATTAAGATTTTATTAAATTAAGGTCAGTCCTCTTTATTTTTTTAATTTTAATAATTATTAAATCTAGAGAAAAGTTATACTTCTATATAAATTACTAGAAATTTAATATTATTATAAAAAAAGACTGATATCTGTTATTTTTAATTAATAAAATAATATATTATATTAAAAAGACCTGGATCTTTATTAAATTAAATATTAAATAATTTTTTTATTAAATTTAAATATATTTTAATTTAAAGGATCTGACAATATTCCATTTATATTATAATATATTTAAATATAGAATATTTTTATTTAAATTTTTTAATAGACTAGCAGCCTGTCAACAGCTTATAAATAATTTTTTTTTAAAATATCTAGATTTTTTTATTATAATTTATATTAATAATTTTCTTATTTACAGCAATAATAAAGCAGAGTATAAGATTTATATTAAAGAAATTCTAGAATATCTATAAGAGACAGAACTTTAAATTATAATTTATAAATATAAGTTTTATATTACTTAAACTAAGTATCTGAGATTTATAATCAGAAAAAATAATATAATAATTAATTTTTAGAAAAGAAAAATAATTATCTTATAAAAAGTATTTATAATAATATAAAAGATATAATTATTCCTAGAATTCTATAATCTTTATTATTACTTTATTTAAAATTATAGTTAAATTACTTAACTACTAATTTATTTAATAGAAAATAAAATCCTGTTTAACTAATTAATATAATACTAGAAAATAATTATATTATTTAAGAAAGTTTTAATTAGTACTCTTATTCTAATAATTTATAATCTAATATAAAAAATAAAGTTAGAGATAAACATAATAGATAAAATTATTATTAAAATATTTTTCTAGAAAATAAAGAATAATTAATATTTTTTAAAAGAATTATAGCCCCTGTAGAGTAAAATTATAATATTTATAATAAAAGAATATTAATAATTATTTATTTACTGGAAGAGTAATAACTAGAACTTAAAAAATTATAATAAATAAAATAGTTTAAGATATATATTAATTATTAATTTTAAAAATATTTTATAATTAATAAACAGCTCAATACCCGGCAGGTATAATAATTTAAATTTTTATTATAATTTTATTTTCTAATCTACTACTATCCAGGAAAAAGTAATATTCTAATAAATATTTTTATATATTATAATAATATACTGAAAGGTATAAAGAATTATTATAATTAAATCTTATTTTAATAAAAATATTTAAAGAAAGAAGTACTTCTAATTACTATTATAAATAAAAATCAAAAAATTAAAATAATATTTTTAATATTATTAAATTCCAGTCTGATTATAATAAATTAAATATTATAAGCTAACTACAGTTATAAATTATTATAAATTTATTAAAATTAAGCAGCAGTGGAAGACAAAAATTAGATATTTGAAAAAATTATTATAATTTAAAAATAAACTAGCTGTACTGGATAATAATAATTTTTATATTTAATTATTAAATAAAATTTATTAATAATTCTTAACAGCTCATCTAGATATCAGAAAAATAAAAAGTTTAATTAAAAAATATCATTACTGATTTATATAAAATAAGAATATTTAATATTATATTAAGAACTATATAATCTGTTGCTGTAAAAATATATATTAAAATCTATTTTTAATTTACTCCAGCTACTGCCGGTACTAGATTGATTATAATAATATATTTTAATAGATTTTTATTTTCTTAATAGATAAACACGGATACAATATTATATTTATAATAATAAATTAATTTATAAAAAAAATCTATCTTATATTTTATTTAAAGATAATTATCTTAATTAAAATAATATAATTTTTTTCTAATATATTTATATATATACCGGCCTGCTGGATATAATAATTTAAAATAAAAAACTATAATTTATTACAGATTTTTAAAATAAACTGTATATATAATTAAAGATTAGATTAAAATTATTAATTTTATACTATTCACAGACTGATAGATAAATTAAAATTATGAATTAATATATAATCTAATATCTGATTTCTTTTATAAATTATTATTAGAATAACTTAGACATGGCTAGAGTGGCTATACCTGACTGTTATATCTTAACCATAATCTTGTCAAACCCTAGGATTGCTTCCCTGTCCCAGTTAGTTTAGCTTCACTGGTATATATACCGTCGAACTGGATCGAGGATATATTAGGCTGATAACTATTTAAGAATAACTGGTCTTAGATAAAAGAAGAGAAGTAAGGCTAAATAATACAGCACAGTTATTTATAAGTAAATATAGATAAGTGTTTCTATAGCTAAGCTTCTAAATATATAATTATTTAAAAATAGTATTATTAAGCATAAAGAACAGAACTAGTTAAGTACATGAAAAAGTATCCTTATATATTCTATTCTTTATATACTATATTATATACTATCTAGAATAGAGTGATAGTTAATCTAATTATAATCTAGAATTCTAGTATATTCTGAATATACCCTCAGTAGTAGGCCTGATAGTAAATAATTACATAATATAAAGCTATTCTGGATATTATAAAAATAATTTAAAATTATACTTATTAATAGTTTAGTTTTATCTGAATATTATTTTTATTAGTATTTTCTACCTGGCAAGTCCATCTTATTAATAAATTAACTAATAGAAATCTGTAATATTACTCTCTTTTCTTCAAGATTTCTTATTCTCAAGAAATATAAAGATATATATCTTCCTGTATATATTAGCTAGGCCTTTTAATTTCTTTTTTTTTTAAAATAAATTAATATATTTCATCACCATACTAATCATAATCAAATAAAAAAGTGTATTTGTTAGTCTAATAAGATTTATAAAAATAATTATATTATTAAAAACTTCTGTAAATATTACTTCCTGAAAAATATTTTTTATATTATAGATTTAAAAAGCTGGAATTATGCTGTCTGTATTCATTACAGTTAAAAATATAAAAAATAATTTTATAATAATAAGAAGTAGAATAAATTAAAGTAAAATTAATTAAAAATATAAAATAAATTTACTGAGGCCCTGGCTGAGCAGGCTTATATTTTTATTAAAATAACTTATTTATTTAAATAACAGTAGTTTTTAAAAGATTATAAAGAGCGGATGCTAAATCATAACTCAAATATATTAAAATAATTAAATAAAAAAGATTCTTTAAATATTAAGAATTTCTAAGAGTTAGAATATCTGGCTAATAAGTATAATACTACTTAATTTACTATTATATTAAATAATCTTAATCTAATTTAATTAGTTAGTTTCTCTTCCTTCTAAACAAACTTTAATCTGTTTATTAATAATATTATTTTATAAACTAGTGACAGCCTATTAAATTCTTAATAAATTCTTATATATTTTCTGAGATATTATAATCTTTCTATTTTATTAGATAATATAACTTATTATTAATCTTCTTATAATCTAGAATTTTTTTAATTTTGTATTCTTATTTAGTATTATTATTAATTTCTATATTTTCTATAATTCTAATATTTTTTAGTATAGGTTCTAATAACAAGATATAAAATATTAGATAAATTTTATTTATTAATTTTAATAATCTTAGCTTATAATTAATTAGTTTTTTCTTTTCTTTAATAATAAATGGTCCTAGTTTGTGATAATTAAGTTTTTAACTTAATTATTTTATCTTAATATTTCTATAGAGTAGAAATATTTTTTTTTCTTTTTTAAATTAGATTCTTTTCTATATCAGTAATCATAGTAGATCTTATTTTATAAATTTATAAACTTAATATTTTAGGATAACTGAGTATATATATATCCTGTAAATATAATAATATTTTTAACTATGTTAGTAATTAATTATTTTTTTAATAATATTTTTAAGAATCTTAGATAGTAACCATAATTAGCGTAGAATAGTAAGACTCTAATTATTAAATAATTAGTATTATTATATAAGAACTGTACTATTAATAACAGGTTTATTTAATTATTTTATTAATAATTAATATAATATCTTAAATATTATTTAATTATCTGGTTAACCCTTTCTATTTATCTATTTATTTAAAAGTAGTAAGCTGTTATTATTCATTCTTTAATTTTTATAAGATCTGTAAGTAATCTCCAGAATTTTAAGATAAATAATTTATTTTTATTTAATATAATATACTTTGGCATTTTATGGTTTATAATAATATTTTCTAAGAATAATTCTATTATTTATATTACTATTATTATCATTTTACTTAATATAAGATAAATATATTTAGTAAGATAGTTAGTAATAACTGTAATAGTATTATATTTTTTTAATTTAGATAATAGATTAATAAAGTTAATTATTATCTATTTTTATAGTTATTATAGTGCCTCCTGTATTTATATTTATTTATAAAATTAGTATTTTATAGACTTGTTTCTAATATATATTTTATATTATTTAATATAATTATATACTTTTTATCTGAGATTTAAAATATAGTAATTTTTAGTAATTAGCTTTATAATCTTCTTAACTTCTAAATATTCTTTGAATAGTCTATTATAATATATAATTATAATTTCTGTTTTTATATTAGTTAGAATAAAGATTAATCTATAAAAGTAAATTAATTTTTTTTTATTAATAATAATTTTTTCTGGTGAGCTCTTACTTATTTCTTGAAGTATTTTATTATTTTTAATAATATCAGCTAGCTATTTAATTAAATTATTATTTATTTCTAGTATTACTGCAAGATTAGTTTTATTATAATTAATTAATCTATTTTTATTTTATTTTAAAATAGTTAGCTTAATAGTTTTTTCTCTTATTTTATAGTCTGGTCTATGATTCAATATATTTATATATTTATTTTCTGTTTCTTTGTAATATATAATATAAAAATTATATTATAATAAAATTTCTGTTTATCTTGCCTGCCTTCTAGTTAATTTTTTAGTTATTATAAAATAGATTAAATTTTTATAATTTATTTTTATAGTAACAGTATATTTTACTTTTTTAAGATAAATTTTTTATTACTTAAATACTACTACTATAGCTAGTAATTTCTTATTATAGATATTATAGTTAAATTTTATCTGAATTAATTTTTTTAAGTAGAATATAATTAGTCTAGATTTTCTATTATTTCCTAGCTGTGTTATATATATACTAATAATATAATTTAATATATTAATTTTAATAGTAGTTTCTTTTTCTGGGTCATGCTGTACTAGTACCAGTAATATAATAAATTAATATTTAATATCTTTAAATATATATTATTATAGTTCTCTTTACTTAAACTCCTGTATCTTTTTTATAAGTTTAAATAATAATATTATATAAATAGTATATCTATCTACAAATTATTAATAATAATTAATTAATCTAATAAATTACTGTAGTTCTTTCAGATTCTTAAATTAAGACTAGTTCTTAATAGTTTATACTTTAACTTATTTAGTATAGACTTTCTTTATAAATATCTAGTATTTTAGAAACTCTGTTTTCTGAATATAGAATTTATATTTTTTTAACTTATATTATAAATAATATAAATATAATTTATATAATATAAATCTTATATACTTAATATATTCTTTCTTATTTTTTGAGAAGATTAAGATATTATTTAAATAAATAATTATAAATCTATTAAGATGTTTCCTGAGTATTTTATTAATATATTATTAAAATAATATAGATATATTAGTTAATCTAAATAATATAATTAAGTACTTAAAGTATTTATATTTTATTTTAAATATAGTTTTCTATTCTTTATCTTCTGTAATATATATATGATAATATATATCTGTGATATTAAATTTAATAAATTATTTTATTTCTTATATTTTATTTTAAATTTCTGAGATTAAAGATAATAAATATCAGTCCTTGACTATAATTATATTAAGTAATTAGTAATCTATATATAGTTATAGACTACTATTCTTTTTTAGTATAAATAGAATTCTATGTTTTATAGATAATTTTAATAGTTTAATATTATTTTTTATTAATTAATTATTAATATACTCTTATAGTGCCTGTAATTCTTTTTTAAATATTAGATAAATCTTTTTATATACCGGGAACTTTTCTTTCTTAATAAGAATAGTATAGTTATATTTTTTATATTAAGATAATTTAGATTATTCTAGCTGTTTAAACAGGTCTTTAAATCTTTTATATTATAATAAAATATATAAGTTACTTTTAGTTACAGCTAGAAATTTTTATAAATCTTATAATTTTATATTATTATACTCAGGTCCCTACTTGCTCTGAGTTCTTTAATTTATATTATTAGATCTAGATCTTTATATTTAGATTTCTTATTATCCTGTATTATTAATTTTAATTTTTTATTTTTATATTTTATTTTCTGAGTCAGTGTTCTTAATACTGTATTCTTAATATTTATTTATTATTATTAATATTTATCCCGGTAATTCTTTAAGCTAATCTTATTATAATAGCTTGATTACTATTATTACTTATATAATTATATTTAAAATATTATTTTTCTCTGAGCTTTCTCCAGTGCCTGGTATATTAAATTTTTATAATATTTTTAATTTTTTTATAAGTTACTTAGTCCTTATTTTAGTCTTGTACTGGCTAGCGGGTTATATAAATCTAGATTTTATATTTAATTTTTATTAATATTATCTTAGATAATTATAATTTATAAATTAAAGATTTTTAATTTTTTAATTGATCTGTAGATTATGATTCCTGAGTTATAGAATTTCTAATATAATATTATATTATCTTAATAATATTATATTAAAATCTATATATTTATAATAATTTATTACAGCTATAGGTACAGTTCCTGACTTAACTGTTAATATAAGAATTTCCAGATTTTTTCTATTTAATTTTATAATTAGTTCTGGTTTTTTTTTATTTATTAAATATTTTTAATTATTGTATAAATTACAGGTTCATGAAATTTTTAATTATATTAAAGTCTACTAGTACTTAAGCTGGTTAATCTAGTATAATTATTTAGATTTTCAGATATTTTCTTAATTTAATAGCTATTAACTACTGATCTGGCTAATTAGATTTTAGTAGTTTTAAATATTTTTATAGAAATCTTGAATTTTCTACTTTTATTATATAATATATTATATATTAATTATTAAAATACATTGTCTAATATATTATATTATAGTATAGGTATTATTTATATTTTATATATAAATATTTATAATTAAAATATAAATAATAACTTTTTCTGGTTTCTATTACTTTCAGTACTTTTAATTAATAGTTTATAATATATTTTTAATTATAATATATAAAGTATATATTTATATAATATATAATTTAAAAAGGTTTATCATGTCTCTGGTATCTCTTGTTTTCTTTAAAATATTTATATAAATATTTTTTATAATTATATTATAGATCTGTTCCAGCTATTTCTATCTTTTAACTGACTTTAAATAGATAGTAGTAGTAATTAGTATTATTTTATTTATATATTAAATAAAATTTTAGGTAACAGGAGTACTTCTATAAATATAATTTTTAGTTTTTATTCTGTAATTTCTAATATCTTAAATTTTAATATAAATAATACTGTATAACTTCTTTGAATTCCAGGTAGAATTATACTAATTTTTTTTAAATTCTTTTATAATATAATTTAATTAATAAAAGATATTATTTTTATTATTTTCTTAATTTTTTTTATTTTTATCCTGGTATGTCAGGCATGATTTACTAATCTCTAATAAGAATTTTTTTAGAATATTAGATATTTTATTAAGTTTCTTCTTACTGGATTCAAGGCCTTTTAATTAAATATTATATTCTTTATTTAAAGAATTAAACTTATTTTAAATTATATCAGAGTATTTGCTCTCTAGAGCTGGCTTATTACTGATTTTTATAAATTAATTAAATAATTCAGATAGTCAGTAGATTTCTTGTGATTCTGATAGTATTATTAGCTTATTTATAATAATCTGTTATTTTAACTAATCTTAATATATTCTATTTACTAATATTAATAGTTGTTTTTATTATATAATATATAGCTTCTTACTATTTAGTATCTGTATTATAATTTCTGTCTATATTTCTAGTAGATAGGTAGTAATATTATAAATTTTTTTAATTTAATTTTCTTTAATAACTCTTAATTATTTCTGAGATTATTACTGTTTCTATCTACAGTTCTTTAATTAATAATTTATTTTATTATAGTTAAAATATAAGCAGTTTCTTTTATATCTTTCAAGCTTCTTCTTAAAGATTTTATTTTATTAAATTTAATACTATATTATATCCAGCTCTATTAATTTTAGTTTATAGAGATTTTTATATTCTAAACTTCTAGACTGTGCTGGCTGTCTATTATTAATTTAATAATTTTATTAATTATTTTATTAAAATATAGACTTACTGGTCTATCAGCCTTTTTTTTATTTTATATTATATTTATATAACTTATTATTAATCTTAATTATTATTATAATTATTTATTATAATATTCTTAGTTAGTCTTATTAAATAAATTTTTATTAAATCTTTATCTTAAGTCCTTTCTTAAATTATATAATATAGATATTTTTATTCCAGTCCAGGTAATTAATAACTTACAGGAACTCGGAGATATACTTAAATATTAATTTAATTTATTTAAGTTATTATAGCTTTTTTTTAATATTATATACTACATTGATGTCTCTAAATATTTATTTAAAATATTTCTTGAATTTAGCATAGGTAGTAAAGATTTTTTTAATATTATTATTTTAATTATTTACTGATTTCTCCTGGTAATTACAGATATATAATTTAAATTAATTAAATACTATTCTGGTTAGATAGGTAGATATAAAGAAAATTTTATTAATTTTATTTTTAAGCTTTTCTTTATTTATATTAAGATATAAATTTAATTAAATTAAGAAAGTTCAAAGCTTTGATTAATTATTATTAAATAGTTCCAGTAGTCTGATTTTGATAAATTTAATTATTAAATAATTTTTTAGTAGCTGGTTCTGTTGCTCTAAGATAATAATATTTTTTTATAATTAATTAATTATATCTATTAATTTTTATACTATTAGGCTCTGTTACTGTCTTTTTTCTTAAATACTAGAATCCTGCTGTGGAGTGTATGGTAAACTTAAAATAATTAATATAATAAATAATTATAATAATAAATACTTATATTAATTAATATTTAATATATTAAATTCTAGAATTGCTTTCCTGTTCTAGTTAGCTTAATTTTACTAGTATATATATTATTAAACTAGATCAAGGATATATCAGACTAATAATTATTTAAAAATAATTAATTTTAAATAAAAGAAGAGAAGTAAAACTAAATAATACAGTATAATTATTTATAAATAAGTATAAATAAGTGTTTTTGTAGCTAAGCTTCTAAATATATAATTATTTAAAAATAGTGTTATTAAGCACGAAGAACAGAACTAGCTAAATATATAAAAGAATATTTTTATATATTTTATCCTTTATATATTATATTATATATTATTTAGAATAGAATAATAGTTAATTTAATTGTGGTCCAGGATTCTAGTATACTCTAAGTATACTTTTAATAATAGATCTGATAATAGATAATTATATAATATAAGACTATTCTGGGCATTATAAGAGTAATCTGAAATTATACTTATTAATAGTTTGGTTTTACCTGAGTACTGTTCTTATTGGTGCTTTCTACCTGGCGAGTCCGCCTTGCTAGTAGGTTAACTAGCAGGGGTCTGTAACAAATCTGACTGTTAACTGGTAGTCAGATTAAAATATAAAGTTTATCTTAACTATACAGTTAAGATCAGGTTAAGATTAAGAAATAATTATTAATTCTTCTTAACTTTAGATTAGGAAGGCCAGGTATAGTAAATAAATTAATAATTATAAATTAATTAATAATTTTTATAGATTTTTTATAGTAATATTTTATTATTAATAATATATTTTAAAATGCAGTGTTCTAAATAATTTTATATTATTTATTAATAATCAGTTTATATTATTAACTAATAAATACTAATATAAATAATCAAGTAGATTTTATATTAGATTTATACAGAAAATCCCAGATAATAAGCAATAATTATATACTAAAACTAGAATATTAGTAATTTTAAAATAATTATTATTTATTTTATTCTTTATATTATCTAGATCTGTAGTTATAATAATAGAGAAATCTTATAATTTAAATATTTATCTATACCTGGATATGTGTGATATTAGTAATCTAAAATAAAAATAAATTTTTTAATAATTTATTTTCTAGATTATTATTAAGATTATTTATATTTTTATAATTATTAATATATAATATTACTGTTAACTTCTTATTCTCTTTATTATTAACTATAAATATAATATCAGGATTAAAATTATCAAGAATATTCTAATATTTTTTATTTATAATAAAATAATCAGTATATATCTAGAATATAAATATTTTAATAATTTCTAGAAATAAATAACTCTGGTAGTAATAACAGATATTCTAAAAATTATTAAATAAATATTAAATATTAATATTATTAATTATAATTATTAGAAAGTCCCTAGCCATATAATAAAAAATAAAAAATTAATTATAATATAGTTTCTAGTAGATAAAAATATTAGTATACTCTATAATTTTTATAAGAATTTTAATATATTCTAATATATTTAATTTCTAGAAAGTTATTTTTAATATATCTTTAATATTAAAATAAGCCTTGAGTTTTTTAAAAATTTTATTAAAATATAATAATTTTTTATATATTAAAATATTATAAAAGGTCTTATCTAAGTCTGAAAATATATTAAAAACTATAAATAATATATTAATAATAGAATTTTAATAATAATAATAATTAAATATTTTTTTAAAGATAACTTAATATTATTAATATTAATTAATATTATTATCTAGCCAGGTACGTTTCTTGAATTTTTCAAGCTTAAATATAGGATTAAGAATAATTATAATTATATAAATATAACCTTTAAGTCTATAAATATAGTTATAATATTTTTAAAATTTTTTATATATCTTTTTTAAGCCCTGAAGGATTTTCTGCTTCTAGAATATTTATTTTTATATTAATTAATTAATAAATTAATCAAGATAATTAAATAGATTATTATAAATATTATAAATCTTATAAACTGTAGGGCCCCTGTTCTCTAATAAATATAAAATAAAAAAAAATAAATTTAAAAGTTTAAGAAAAATACTTTAAATACTTTTATTTTACTAAGATAAAAAAATAATTAATATTATCCTGCTTCCAGTACTAGATAAAGTTTTTAATATATTAATATAATTTAAGATTATAATAAATTATTAAATAGATTAAGTTCTATTAGATTTTATAGTTAAGAAGAAGATAATATATTAATTGAAATTTTAATAATTAAGTAAACCAGAATTTCTCCTGGTATTAGAAATTAATATTTATAAATTATATAATTTTTCAGATTTATAATTAAATATTTAATTATTATAAAATAGTTTAATCTAATTAATTCTTAAGTATTTTTTATAAAAGTCTTCTGTAATATAATACAGAGAATTTCTATATAAATTTTTTATAGAAAATATCTAAAAGTCTTTTATTTAAATCTTTTTAGAAAACTCTAGTATATATCTTTTTAATTATATAGAATATACTGCAAGAGACTTTAAATTATTTATTATTATTTTTTTATATATAATTAACAGCTTTATTTATAACCTTAATTCAGAGTTTCTAAAAAAATATTAATAAAAAACTGAATAATATGAGTAAGATATAAAATATAATATTAATTTGAAATTATAATTATAAAATCAGAATTTATTAGAGTCTTATAAAATCAGAAATAATTATTAAATTAATTTTAAAGATTAAATATAATAGTACTGAATATAATATTATCACTTTTAATATTATTAATAATTATATTTAATAGCTAGTAAATTAATTAATATTTCTATAAAATCTTTATAATTATCTCAGCTAGATTCTTACTAGTATAAATTTTTAATACTAGTTAGAATCTCAGTAATATCTTATAGTAATCTAGATTTTCTATTAAAAAATATCCAGTTAAAATAAGAAATACTTTCTGATCTAGACTAATCTAATAATTAATAATAATTAATATTTACCCTGTCTCCGGAAACCTTGATAATAATTAAATATATATTTAATTAAATAACTTTAATAAATATTCTATAATTTATATTTAATTAAATATATTAGACTTTCAGAAAAGTACAAGAGAGGCAAGATTAATTATTTATTAAAATTAAATATATTTCATAATTTAAAAGAAAAAATAACAGGTGATAATAAAATATAGAATTTAATTATAAAAATCTTATTTATTATAATTTGTAGAAATCTAGTAACTTAAATAAAAATAATATTTTAAAATAAATAATAATAAAAAAATAATTAATATTAATATATTTATAATAATCCTGCGGCGAGTATCTGTCTAATTATTTATTTAAAAAAATTAAAGATTTTTATTTTTTATAATTCTTGTAAAAATAATAGCTCATAAAACTAGTTCTAAAATTATTAATTTCTAGATACTATAATATATATAAATATAAAATATAATAAATATAAGAAGTTCTATTTAAAGATAATATATTTTTCTGAAAATTTATCTATACTACTACTGTTTTTTTTAATTAAAATAAAATAATAGTTTTAAGACCCGTAAATAAGTCTTATTAAATAAGATTATTTATTATTATTTATAAAAAATAAAAATCTTATCCTAAGAGACTGGATATAAAATAATATTATAATATTTTATAATATATTTAATATTAAGATTAGAGAGACTAGCAGGATTAATTAAAAAATTTATTTTAATATATAAATTATTATATTTTTTTATTATCTGAAAAGCAAAGACAGAGAGTTTAATAAAAATTTTTAAAAATAAATTAAATAAATACAATTAACTCAAGGTACTGAGTCTAGTTCTATATAATATAAAAAAAATAGATAAAGAAAATTCTATAAAATATAATAATAAAACTTATATAATTATATATTATTAAGTAGAGATATTTATATAATTAATATTATACTATAATTATAAATTAGCTTAATTATATTATATTATATATAATATTTATATAGATTATTATTATATATTTATTTAATTCTTTATTATATAGATCTTATCTAATAAAATAACATTTATTTTTAACTTATTTAGATCTTACTTAGATCTTATTTATTAATTTATTATTTATTTTTATTTTATCTAGACCTTACTTAAACCTTATTTATTAATTTATTACTTATTTTTATTTTATCTAGACTTTATTTTATAGATTCTTAGTTATTCTTTTTATTTATTTCTTATTTTCTTTTTATTATTTTACTATATTCTTCTTTTATTTGATTTTTATTTTTTTTTATTTTTTTTATCTTCTTTTATTTTCCTGCTTGTTAATCTGTTTATCTTATTTATATTATATTTTATTTTTATAATAGTTTTTATTTTAAATAAGTTATTTTTATATTTCTATAATAGCAGATCAGATTAAGAACTTTTAAAAAAATTAAATTTTTAATTTTATAAGATATTTTTAGAATTCCTTAGCTGACCTTTAACTAGATATTAATTTAAAAAAAATTATAATAATAAGTCTATTAAACTTAATCTTAAAAAAAATTAAAAGAATCTTTAATATATATTAAATCTGGATATTACAGATAAATAAAAATTATAACTGTAATCAGACCTAGTTATACTTTTTTAAAAAAATTTTAAAAATTATATTTATATTTAAAAATCTTCTAGAATTGATATGAAATCAGGCTCAGCTAAATTTAAAAACTAATATAAATTAATAAAATAAAAAAATAAAGAAAATACTTATAATCTTTTAATAAAGACAAATTAAATTAATAAATAAATAATTATCTTATCTATTTTATATATTAAATAAAAAATAAAAATATAAAATTTAATAACAGAGTATTTTATAGCTGAAATATTATAAATAAGAATATAGATTAGACTATATAAACTTTAAAAAAGATTTTTATTAAAATATATTTTTTTAGCTAGATTAGTAATTCCATAAAAAGAATTATTATTTTTAAGATTAGTAAAGATAAATTATATTTTTATAAATATTAATTATAAAAGATTAATATAGAATTTTTCTTAATATTAACAGTTAAAAAATATTTAAATAATTTAGTAGAGAAAACCCGCTATTTTAAATATTTTAAAGAAAAATATTAAAGTCTTTTATTACTAAAGGAAATAAAATTATAAAAAAGTATCTTGAAAAAAAGCTTAAAGAAATAATAAATTAATTAAATAATAAAAATATAAATAATATTTTAAAAGAATTAGAGAAAATAGCAAGCTCTAGTATTTCTTATAATAAGATTAATACTGATATATTTTAAATAAATAATATATTAATAATAAAATAAAAAATTAAGTTTAAGCTGAAATCTGACTAGTATAAATCTTTTAAAATATACTAAAAGATTATATATATTAATATAATTTTATATTTTATATAAAAGGAGAAGACAGTATAAGTCTATTTAAATAATAAAAATAATAATAAAGAAATAGAAAAGAAGAATACCTAGCTTATTAAAAATATTAATAATACTATCTTTAAAGAGAATATCTATTAATCTTTTAAAAACTATAAGATTCCTATAACTGTATTACTAATTATTGAGATATTTATAAAATTTATTTCTGAAAATATAACTTACTTATAATAATAATAAAAATAAATAAATAATAAAGACTTCTAGATAAATTATATTAAAAAGAAATTAATAATAATTAATATTAGAGACCCAGAATAATCTTATATATCTAATATAATTTAAAATTTATTTTTTATATTCTAGTAGGCCCCTGCTATATAAAAATTATAACATATTTCATTTAATAATAAGATTTTTAATATTATTTTAACAGATATAATAAGTCTAGGAAAAATTATTAAGATTATTAAATTTATTTTAATAATAAATTAGCTTTTTAGAAAAATCTTATATTAAATAAATTTAATTAATATCTAGTAAATAGCCTGTTACAAGTACTAGTAAATATAAGATAATTTAGAAATTAATATTAAATTAATATTAATTATTATTTTTTTTAATTAATTAAATAATAAATCACAGAGTTAGGTAATATAAGTAATAAGTTAAAGATATTAATTTATTTTAATAATAACTAGATATAAGAAAAGAGCTTTATATTTATTTAAAAAATATTTAATAAAGAATTATAAAAATTTTTAATCTAACTTTAATAGCTATTATATTATTATATTAATAATTTATTAGATTCTAGAAGTAAGATATGGCCTGTTAATAATTTTTTAATAATATAAAAAAAATATTTATATAAATATAAGATTACTGATTATATCCTGTCTGATTATCTTTTTAAATTAAATAAATATTTTAACTTAATTATAACTAATAAAATTTATTATTTATATAATATAAATTCAGATATATTACTTATATCTTATTAGTTATAAGATATTTTTAATTTTCTTATAATTATTATATTATTTTTAATACCTGTAATATAGATTTCTTGGATTATTTTTAATTATTATTATTTAATAAAATAATTTTATTAAATCAGAGTTCTGAGATATTTATTTTTTAAAATAAATATTTATTATTATTAGACTTCTTCTATAAATATATACTCCCGCAGGTAATTAATAATTAAACTAATATTATTTAAATAAGATATTTATTTAAGTATCTAATAATCAAGAGAAATATAGTCTTAGTAATATTAATTAATTTAGATCAGATTATTAGATATGATATTTTATCTATTATTAAAAAAAATTTTAAAGTCTTATTTATTAAGAAGAAGAATAATATATATATTATTTATTAAAATAAGAATAAAAAAGTTCTAATATTAGATAATTATAATCTAAGTATTTTAAGATTTAAATAAATAATATAAAATTCTTATTAATTAATCCTGGGTGTGTTGTGGCTAGGCTTTATTATATTAGAATTTTTTATTATAATTAAAAATATTAAAAAGTATATTAATATAATAAAAAAAAGTTTTAATCTTGATATTTCTTAAGATATTTAAAAATAAGTAAATTATAGCTGGAAAAGATAATATTAAAGTTTTTTATTATAAATTTATAGAGCTCCTGGAAAAAGTAGAAAATGTAAATTATTTTTAAACTATTATTTACTAGTTTACTGGGATATTCAAGGACTTTCTAAAAATATATTTAATAATATAGATTCTGTATGATTGAGTATTTTTATATAAAAAAAATATTTATTTAAATTTTCTTTCTGGGTAAAGAAGTATATATTTATATAATATTAAAAATTATTAATTTTAATAATATAATATTCTATTCAGGTATAGATTATAAAAAATATAATAAGATAATTAATAAGTTTAATATTTATTAAGACTATTATATAATTTTTATTATATTATATTTTATAAATTCTGCAGGACTTAATCTCTAGTAGTTTTATTAAAATATTTATTTTTTTAATATAATTTTTACTTATATAATTATTAAGCAGGCTATTAACTAAGTTAATTATATTAAATAAATATATATTATCTAAATATATAATTATTATATATCTAATTTCTTTCAGATTTTTTTAAATAACTGGATAATATAAAAGGCGCTATCAAATATAATAACAGATATATTTTTTTATTTATATCTCTTCTTAATCCTGAACAAGATTATATTAAAATAAATAAATAGATTTTTCAGGATAAAAGACTTCTTTATCTTAAAAATATTAATAAAAAGATAAAAAAAGATATTAATGACCCGCAGATCTTATTAGATATAATTATAGTAGAATTAAAAAAAGTATAATTTAATTCTAAAAAAAAAGAAATCTAAGTATGTTTTATTCATATTAAAAAAAAAGCTTAATTAAGAAGACTATAAATAAAATTCTGATTAAAATCTTAAAAAGAATCCTGAAAAAAATCCTGAAAAGATTTAAAATAAGAATTAAAGATTACTAATAAATAATAATATATTAGATTAATATAAATATCTTCTTCTAATATATATTTTAATAAATAATAATAAATAAAATATAGATTTATATTTATATATTAATTATATAAGTTTTTTATAAGATATTTCTACTTCTTCTTTTATTTAAGTTAGTGGGAAAATATAATCTAGATTTATTAATAATAATTCATATAAATATTCTTATTATAAAATTTATCAAAGGTCTGTCTGATTATACAGAAAATATTTATTAAGATTTATTATTTATATAAATTACTGCTTGGAAGAGACTAAATAAATTAATTTTAAAATTAATTTTACTGGAAGATACATGGTTTATTTATTATATAAATTTAAGAATAAAAGAATTATTATTTAATTTAAGTAAAGATATAGCTCTAGTCTTAATTTTAATAATATTAATAATAATAATCTTAACTAGTAAATAATTAAGATTAAAGTTTTATATTTTAGCTGTGTGATCTGTAAAATATATTATAAAATAATTTTTATATATTTAAAAAATATATATTATAATAATATATATTATCTCAGTATCTTGGATTATATGCTAGATATAAATATTATTTTATAAATTAATTATTTAAAATTAATAATAAAAATAAAAAATAAATAATTATTTTTTTATTTTTTTATTTCTAGTATAAAGCAGGAATCTATTACTTATAATATTAATATTATAAATAATAATATTATTCTCAGAAATTAGTTACTGAGTATAGATATTTTTATTTAAATTTTAAATTTAAATAATATTAGTATAATTACTGCTAATAAGCTTACTCTAATTAAAATAAATTATAATATTATTAATTAAAATTTTATATATATAATTATACTACAGGCTGTCTGTATAAATATCTTAGACTTTAATTATATTATTTTTTAAGCTAATAATTATCTACTTTTTTTACAGTAAAATATAATACTAATAATATTATTTATATAATTATGAAAGATTATAATTAAATTAAAATTAGTAAATTTAATATTATATAACTTGATATTATTATGGCCAGTAATTATTAAATATTATTTATTAAAAATAATTTATAAATAATTAAATTAAAATAAATTTAATTCTCCTGTACTTTTATTATTTAAATAATAATTATTTTTTTATAAAAATTAAGACTAATAATTAAAACTTTATTAATCTAAAACTAAAACTTAGAAGTTCTTAAAATTTATAAAAAAATAAAATTAATTTATAATAAGCTTTGAAATCTATATAAAACTATATTTAAAAATATATATAAATTATTAATATAATATATTAATTTTATAAAATATATATAATTAAAAAGAGTAGTAAATTTATATTTCTATTAATATTTTCTATTATAAGATTTATATTATATAAAAAATATTATTTTTACTAATACTAAAGATGATTCTAAATTAATTAGTTTAATATAAAATAAAAAAAAATTTTTTTCTTTTTATTAATTTTTTTACAACAAAAATATCTATCTTAATATATTTATTAATAAAAATATAAATAAATAGAATAAATAGAGATTAATCTGAATATATTTTATCTATATTAAGATTTAAAATAATAAAGCAGATAGAACTTAGCACCAAGAATAATTAAGATAATTAATTATTTTATTTTTAGATTTAATTATAGCCAGATATAAAATTTTCTTTAATCTAACTATTAACCTGACAGCAGGTATAAATCTTGCTATTAACCTGACCTGACCTGGCTGTTTACCACTCTAGACTGGTAAATAAGCTGTTTATTTATTTTTAATATAAATAAAATTTCAGATTTCAGGTTATTAAGACAGTAAATCTTAATAATTTAAAAATAATTTTATATATAATAATTAATATTTTCTGACTTAAGTTAGAAATAGATTATATTTTATTAATTATATCTTATAGTATATGATTAATTTTATTTTTTTAAATTTAATTTAATATCTTATATTCACAGAAGTCTGTATATATATTTTAAATAATATTAAAAAATACTTTTCTTTAATATTATCCTGTATCTAAAATAAATTTTAAAAATATTTTATAATAAAAAAAATAATTAGATTTTTAATATTTACCTGTCCAATCTTTTACTAAAAAATAAATTTTTATTAAATAATATTTTATAAATTTTTAATTATTTATTTATCTGGAAACTGCATAGTAATAAATAATATAAAATTTATATTACTAATATTATTGAATAGCTTAGCTAACTATTCTAAAACTTTATTCTAATTTTTTCTTGAAATAATATACTTGAGAAATATATTAGATTAAATCTTTTTAATATTAGTAATAAATAATTACTTAAATATATAAATATAATTTAAATTTAATTCTCTATTTTTTCTAGATTAAAAAGTCCTGGCTTATTCTAGTTATTTTAAATTTATATTTTAAATATTAATTATTATTATATTTATCTAGATATTTCTAAGTTTCTTATTAATATAAAAGTTTTTAATTTAGATTATTTACTAGACTTTCTTGTCTCTTATTATTATTTAATATTTTAAATTATTTTAAAAAATTTCAGGAATATTACTTAGCAAAATATATTTTAACTTAAATTAAAAATTTAGAAAAGTAACTGTTAATATTAATATAATAATTTTTATAAGTCTAAAGGTCTGCATCAGGGCGGTATACTTATATATAAAAAATTATAAATATAAAAAAATAATACTAGAAGATTAGTTTTTTAAAACTATATATACCAAGATAATATAATAATAAATTCTTATATATTTATAAATAATAAATAACTATAATTAAATTAATCTAGTTATACAGTAAGCACTTCTATATTAAATATTAGATTATTTTTTAAATTAAGTTAGAAAATATAAAAAATAATACTGGAAAATAATAAAACATAAGTTAATAATAAAAGTATAAGTTAACTGTATTATAATATAAAAATTAAATAAAAGAAATATAATTATATATTTCTAATTTTTATATCTTAATTTATAATTATATAAACAGATATTTATATAATATTAGATCCCGGGGTGAACGAGTAAATAATTTATATAAAAAATATAATATTTTATAAGAAAGTTTTAGTAAATATAATTAAATTTATTCTCTGATATCTTCTATATTAAATATATATCTGATAAACTATATAATTAATTAAAATAGATTTTTTAGTATATTCTAATTTAAGTTAATAAGAATATATATTTTAAATCTTTTAATAAGTTTTTATAAACTCTCATGGATAAATCTTCTTATCTAGTAATAAGTATTAATACTAAGCCAAGCCTGGCCAAGTAGAGCTCAAAGCTTGAATAGATAGGTTCCTGATCCTCTAAAGCTCGTCCGGCTCGCCTGTTTGCCATGTCTAGAATAACTAGTCAGATTTATTATTTATTAAAAATTTCATAATATTAGTTTCATCTAGTATAAGTACAGGCTAATTATTCTTTTATATTAAATAAAAATATAAACTTTATATATTTTTTAATTAGATAGAACTGTAACTGTGAGAACCTAAGGATTATAATGACTAATTATATCTGAATAAAGCCTGTATATTTACAAGAACTAATAAATCTAGAAAAGAAAAAAGAACTATCTACTCTTTAAAGCTTAAATTATAATATATATATGTCGGCTGGAATTCACTTCTACCTTACTAATTGAATTCTTATTTATTTATAT
>BTWD01000150.1:0-33571 GCA_036986335.1 Aspergillus sp. AS01 | reverse complement strand
ATTGTTAACAATAAAAAAAAATTACGGGCTAAGTCGGACTTGAACCGACATCTTTTTTATTGACAGCAAAACACTTTACCTATTAAGTTATTAACCCTGTCTTATTTATATTAGACTCCGTACCTCGTCCCTCCGCAGGAGGGGCGTGGGACTCTTTAGGTCTAATTAAAGATCTTTATCTTTTTTTTTTTTTTATGACTAGCTGAATTCGAATCAGCACAACTTAATTGGTAAATAAGTAGTCTACCGTTAACTTATAGTCATTAATATTATTTTAAGACTTATGGGACTTGAACCCATATGGTAATGATTAAAAGTCACATGTTTTACCTTTAAACTAAAGTCTCTTATATATATTTAGTCTTCGTTTATCGCGTATTATTTGCGTGAAGTTTTTATACTATTAAATATATATTTTACAAATTATACTACTATTATTTAATTTTTGAAAATAATTATATAATAATACTATTACCTCACCGAAGGGTGAAGTAATTGTTTTTTATTAATAATTAATAACCTCAATAATATACAGAAATATATAAGAATAATCAAACAACATCAACAAAGTGTCAGTATAAAATACCTGATTCATAACCTAAATGATGATGATCTGTTAAGTGATATGCAGCTAAACGTCATAATCCTACTGCTAAGAATGCTGTACCTATTATAACGTGTAATCCGTGGAAACCTGTACCAAAGTAGAAACATGATCCGTAAACACTATCAGAGATAGTGAATGAAGATACTGTATATTCTACACCTTGGAAGAAAGTGAAAATAACAGCTAATAAAATTGTAACTACTGTACCATATAATGCACCTTTTCTATTACCTTGTATTAATGAATGATGAGCGTAAGTAATAGTAACACCAGATGATAATAAAATAATTGTATTTAATAATGGTAATTCAAAAGGATTAACACCTTGTATACCTAATGGAGGTCATTGTGCTCCTAATTCAACACTAGGTGATATAGCACTGTGGAAGAATGCTCAGAAAATAGCTAAGAAGAAGAATACTTCTGAGATAATAAATAAACCTACACCTAAATTTAATCCTTTTTGAACTGCATTTGTATGATTACCTAAATATGTACCTTCTGAAATTACATCTCTAAATCATAAACCCATAACATAAGCTACATTAATTACAGCTACTGGCACTAAGTATTCAAAACCTTGAAAACCGTGCATAAATAAAACTGTAGCTGTTGTAAGTATAAATAATGATAAACTAGTAAATAATGGTCATGGAGATGGAGAAACTAAATGGAAAGGATGATTTTGAAAATTTCTTTTTGATTTATATACCATTTAATATTTATTTTATAATAAACAAGTTTTCAATTAAACTACTTTTGTTTAATAGTTATAACTATTGCACCTACCATACCTACTAATAATATTACTGAACTTATTATTAATCATAATGAATAGTTAGTATACATAATATTACCTATACCTGTAATATGAGTAAATTCTATTAATGAATTATCTCAACTTTTACTACTAGCATAAGCTATTTCTTGTTTTAAATCTATTATATTTAATATTTCATTATCTAATTGTACATTATATACTTCAGAAAATGAATTTGATAAACTAGTAACTATAGTATTATCTGTTAAATTACTAGGTATTACTTGTCCTATTATAAAATAAAAAAGTAATACAGTTATAACAGCTAAAGGTATATCGTTATTAGTTTCACTAACTAATTCAGAAATTCTAATATTAATTAACATTAATATGAATAAAAATAAAATTGAAACAGCACCTACATATACTAATATATAAGATAATCCTATATAATCATATCCTACTAATATTAATAATCCTGCAATATTAACAAATAAACCTATTAAAAATAATACAGATACAATAGGATTTCTACTAATAATAGTAAATATACCAAATAAAATAGAAATTATATAAATAAAATCTACAAATTCTAATCTATAACCATTAGTTATATAATCGTTTAATAAAAAAATATTATTCATTAAATAAAATAAAACTAATCTTTTATTATTTTATACAAATATAAAATATCAAGAAAGGAGTTACATATTTATGATCTAATTAGGAAGAAAAGGAATCGAACCTTCGATGGCATATAGCCATTGAGTTTACAGCTCAACCCGTAAACCAACAAACGGACCCTTCCTTAATTATCTTTATATACTTTATTGAACAATTTTTAATAATTCAAAAAAAGATATAGAGATAAAATAAATATTATTATTATAATTTTTTTTTTTGTTAAATTCTATCCATCCCGTGCAATTTCCATTACACGAACCTTATTTCGACTTAACACCAATCAAAGTCATGCATACGAAAATAAGACATACATATTTATATACCTGATTATATATATTAATACATAAGCAAATCAAACTTATTGCACATACTTCTTTCAGCGCCTGACGAGTGGTTAGTACCTAGCTGAGAATAAATTCACCGTGCCGTTGGTGATACACGATTACTAGTAATTCCTTATTCATGTAGTCGAGTTACAGACTACAATCCATATTATATCCTTTTTTGGGGATTAGCTCCATTTCACAATATCGCATCCCTTTGTTAAGGCGTATGTGGCACGTCTATAGCCCACAGTATTAAGGCCATGATGACTTGTCTTAATCCCTATTATCTATATCCTATGTAGCGGCGAACCACTTTATATATCTAAATAAAGTGAGGGTTTTCGTTAATTAAAGGAGTTAACCAGATCTCACGACATTAACTAAAGACAGCCGTGCAGCGCTTGTAACAATTTTTTAATTGTTATTCAAACTGTGGTAAGGTTTTTCGCGGGTTATCGAATTAAATAACATACTTCACTACTGGTTTCAGAAACGGTCTAATGATTTCAGTTTATATGTTGCCATATTACTCTTGAGGTGGAATGCTTACACTTTCATTTATAGACTAAATATTAAATCTAGTCTATGACATTCATCATTGTCTGCTTGGACTACTAGGGTATCTAATCCTTATCGCTACCCGAGCCTTCGTCCCTCAACGTCAGTTTTTACATAGAAGGACGCCTTCGCCGTTATCAGTCCTTCTGGTATTTGCGTATTTTATCCCTACTCCAGAAGTTCTTCCTTCTCACATAAAACTCTAGTAAAAAAGTACTCATTTAGAGTTTAATTTACCGTCTAGGTACCCTTTAAACCTAATAAAGATGACTAACACTAGTCTTCTACGTATTACCGCGACTGCTGGCACGTAATTTGGTCAAGACTTATAAATAGGAAATTGTCATTATCATTATCCTATTTAGAATTTTATACGAGTTAATCGTTATTGTATTTATTAAATACATTTACATTCTTCCAAGTTACTGGTTCAGCCTTTCGGCCATTGACCAATATTCCTCACTGCTGTACTAATACGCATTGGGGTTTTCTCAGACCCAATGTGGTCGATCGACCTCTCAGTCACGACTACGGATATTAGCTAGAAAAGTCATTACCTTTCCTACTACTCTCCGAGATAAAGATTAACATCTTAAAGCGGACCTTTTATTTTCCTTTCTTATATAAGGGATTTTTCCCTTACTTTAAGGTAGCCAAATTATCTTTTACTCACCTGTACACCACTACTACTCATTTTATTTTAATAAATAGTCGTTCGATTAGCATGTGTCAAGTACTTGGACAGCGTTCAATCAGAGCCATCATCAAACTCAAAAAATTTAATCATTACAAGATATCTTTATTATATCTCTATATTGTTATATACTTTTTATCTTTAATCTTTATTACTTCATGTAACAAAAAAAAAAAATAAATTTGATCGAAATAATCGATTACAACCAGTGAGGCTCGAACTCACAATTATCGTTTGGAAGACGACTAGTTTACCAATTAACGTATGGTTGTCAATTTTAAGTTATATATGGATATTCCATAATATCTATATTGTAATAGACTTTTTTTATAACTAAAATTATATATAGCTATTAGCTCCCTCCGGGGGCATCGCCACTGCTGGAAGCCGCGGCGCTGCTAAAATATAAAGAATTTTTATTTTTTTTTTGTTAAAGATATAAATAACCCGGTTTCTGTTTTAAATTTTAATAATTCTAAATAAATACTAAGCATAGGATTATTGTTCGCAATTAATATTAACTTAACGTTTTAAATAATTATTAGTTTCTGTTAAATTCCTTATATCTCTATAAAGGTTGATAATCAATCATGTATGCTTAAAAAGTATTGGATTTTCCTTTTACATAAAATTTTCATATCTTTAATTAAATAAAATAAAGCTTTTTAGCTCCCTGCGGAAGGGGGAGAGCCCGACTGCTGGAAGCCACCGCGCTGTAAAAATATCTTTATATTTTAAAGCTTAAAAGCTCTTTAAAGATTAAGTTTAAGTTTTAATTAGATTAGTGTAAATCTAATCCGTCTTTAATGTAAGAACAAGTTAAAACAACGAAAACTTGAGCTTGAATAAATGCAATAGCTAATTCTAATCCAGAGAATGCAATTATAAAAGCTAAAGGAACTAAACCTAAGAAGAAGAATAATATACCACTAGTCATTATATTATATGTAAATCCACTTAAAATAGATAAAAGCATGTGACCTGATAAAATATTAGCTGCAAGTCTTAAACCTAAAGAAACATTTCTAGATAAGTATGAAATGAATTCGATTAAAACTAATAAAGGTAATAATGCTAAAGGACAACCTGAAGGTACAAATAATGAAAAGAATTTTAATCCATGTCTTTGGAATCCTAAGAATGTTGCACCTAAAACAACTGTGAAACTTAATGAGAATGTTAAAATAAAGTGTGATGTTGATGCAAAACTATATGGCACCATTCCTATTAAATTATTTACTAATATAAATATAAATAATGCATATATAAATGGGAAATATAATTGTCCTTTTGTAGGATTAAGTTGATTTATTACTATACTGTGTACTGTAGCATATATAGTTTCCTGACTTATTGATCAGTTATTTGGTATAATTTTATTATTATTTGTTGCTAATAAACTATATGTTAATATTATAAATCCACCTATTGATAGATATAAACCTATATTTGTTAATGATATATTAATGTTTCCTAATAAATTACTATTTAAAGAAAATAAATCTCTTACTTCAAATTGGTCTAGAGGACTCAATACGAAATTTACTGCTCTCATTTATGATTATGTAAAAATTTTAAATTTAATTTTTAAGTAATATGGTAAAGATATTCATAGCTCCCTACAGGAACTTCCCCCCCCGGAGAGGGGGAGGAAGCCCGACTGCTAGCGGTGCTGTTATATAAATATTTAAGTTTAAACTTAATAAAGCTATTAACTATAGCTTACTATAATTTATTTATATAAATACGAGAAATAAAAATACGTACAAATTTTGGTAAAATATATTTACTAAATGCATATATTAATACTGTTAATATAACAAATGCAAATACTACTTGATTAACAAAAAAAAATGGTACTAATTGTGGCATATTTATATTTATTTTTCTTGGTTTAGATAATCTATTAGATTTATCACCACTCCTAAAGAATTTAGGCATTGGATTAAATATAATATTTTTACATTTTTACTTTAACTAAGCCCTTAAGATGAATCGAACATCTATCAAAATATTAACAGTATTCCGCTCTACCGTTGAGCTATAAGGGCTATAAATAGCAGAAGCTAATTATATAATTATTATATTCCTATCTAAGACTCGAACTCAGATCCGAATATCAGAAGTATTCTGCTTTACCATTAAGCTAATAAGAATAATACCCTCCGAGGGAGAGGTATTAATAATAAAACTATTATTATTATAATTATATTATTTTTTTTTTTAATTTACATTATAAATTAAAGAAGAAACTGAATAGTGTAATCCATCTAAGATTGGTGCTGGGTAAATACCAAATAATACAGTTAAGATAACAAATATTAATAACATTATAAATTCTCTTCTAGTTACATCACCTATATTATCTTTAAAGTAAACAGAGTAAGAACCACCAAAAACTATTCTATTATACATAAATATAGTATAAGCAGCAGAGAATACTATAGATGAACTAGCTAATACACCTAATATAGGCATTCTTTCAAATACACCATATAATGACATAAATTCACCTAAGAAATTAAGAGTTAAAGGAGTACCACTATTACCTAATGATAATATAAAGAATAATACAGAGAATATAGGCATAATTTGAGCTAAACCTCTATAATATGTAATTAATCTAGTAGATGATCTATCGTATAAAATACCTCCTGCACAAATAAATAAACCTGATGAAACAAAACCGTGAGCTAAACCTAAAGCTATTGAACCTTCAATACCTTGAATTGTATTACTAAAGGCACCAATTAAATAAACAGCAGCGTGAGATACTGATGAATAAGCAATAAGTTCTTTAATATCTATTGTTCTTAATGTACTAAAACTAGCATATAATATTGTTATTACACCTATAACATAAATAATATATGTATAGTTTAAAGAAGCTTTAGGTAATAAAGGTAAAATTAATCTAAATATACCATATAAACTTAATTTTAAAACTATACCAGCTAAAATAATACTTCCTGATAATGGTGATTCAACGTGAGCTTTTAATAATCAAGTATTTAAGAAAATTACTGGTGTTTTTACAGCAAAAGCTATAAATATACCATAGAATAAAAATAATTGAGTTATATAATTAAAATTTGATTTTGATAATGCATCAAAATCTGTTGTTCCCATTATAGAAGACATAGCTATTATTGATAATAACATAAATAATGATCCAAATAATGTATATAAGAATAAATAAAAACTAGCTCTTACTTTATTACTTGAACCAAATAATCCTATTAATAAAAATAATGGTGGTAATATACTTTCAAAAAAAATATAAAATAATAATACATCTAGTACTAAGAATACTGCTAATAATAATGTTTCTAATAATAACATTATTACTACAAATGATAATACATTTTTAGATGTAATTGAATTTCAATTTGATAATATTGCTATAGGCATAATTATTGTTGTTAATAAAACAAAATATATAGATAAACCATCAACACCTAAATATATATCAAAATAACTTATTTGGTAATGTTCTTCAATAAAGCTATAGCTTTTACTACTAAAATCAAATATTATAAACATTACTAATGATATTATTAAATTTATTATTGATGTTAATAAGGCTATTGATTTTATTTTTATTTCATTAAATAAACTTAATCCATAATTTGTTTCTATTGTAATTAAACCTATTCCTATTAAAGGTGTTATTAATAATAATAAAGACATAATTAAATATATATATAATAAATTTACTACTAATAAAATATTTATTACTAGCCCCCAGGGAGATCTTGTCGCCTTGCGGGCGAGGCCCGAAGGGACTAGATAACGCGTGCGTGCAGTATGCACGCTCGCGAAGGGACTATTAAATTTATATAATATAATATTTTACATATTACACTTCATGTATGCCAATAAAGTTGTTATTTAATATATATAACTATCTATATATCTATATTGATATATACTTTTATAAACTAAAAAAGTTATTTTTGGTAAATTTATAAGATATTTTTATCTATCCGTCCCTCGCCCGAAGGGATTTATTGATGTTTTTTCTCTAATTTTGATCTTGTCTAGGACTTGTTGGTGTATTATTTCTATTTGTTGAATTAGGACTGTTATTATTGTTTACTCCATTATTATTATTTCTAGGATTAATAGATCTATTAAGACGATTAAGCATTTCAATATCCATACTACTTCTAGTATTTATATTAGGATGGATAGGATTGTTTGCTCTATTATTTTGATTAGTCATATCAAAATTGTTATAATTGTTTGCTCTATTATTTTGATTAGTCATATCATAATAGTTATAATTGTTTACTCTATTATTATTATTATTATGATTAGTCATATCAAAATTGTTAGAACTGTTTACTCAATTATTTTGATTTAAATTTCTATTATTATTATTATTAATTTCATTTATTATTCTACTTTGATTACCAAAAGGCATTGATGATTGATTGTTAGTATTGTTTGCTCAATTCGTTTGAGGATAATAACCATTATTATATGTTGAATTCGTTTGAGGATAACAACCATTATTATTTGCTCAATTTGTTTGAGGATAACAACCACGATTATTAGTTACATTTCCCATTACACTTTGTCCATTCATACGAGCATGTAATTGTTCAGTAGTTAAACCTTCAGGATTTAAATTTATACTTCTACTTCTCATTTTATTCATTCTTGTTTCATTTCTTTTTGCCTTTTCTAATTCTTTTCCTCATTGTGTTCCTGGAGATCCTTGCCGATTAGCAAAACTTCTTCTTTCCATTAAACGTTTATAAGCTGCGGGATCATCTATTTTTAATTGATCCAATCTAACTCTTTCTTTATCTTTTTTTATTTTATTTTTTACAGTACTTTCTGTATCATATTTTTTTATACCTAATGAGTCAAATAAACCAACTTTTCTCTCGAATGAATCATTTTGAGTTACTACTCCACTATTTGAAGAACAATTAAGTACTTCACTATTTGAAGGACCAGAATGACTATATGAAGGACCAGAATGACTATTTGAAGGACCAGGTATTACTTGATTACTAGAATTATTGTAATTATTAGGGTCATAATGAGATCCGTTATTATAAGGATATCCGTTATTATAAGAGTCAAAAGAATCTCTGTTATTATATGAGTCAAAAGGATTTCTATTTGGGTTAATACGGTCTCTATTAGGGTTAAAAGGTTCTCTATTTCTATTAGGTCTTCTATTATTAGAATCTCTTCTATTATTAGAAGAATCTCTATCATTAGAAGAATCTTGACCTAAATGAGAATTGGGATTATGAGGACCAGGAGGACCTTGACTACCTGGAGGACCAGAAGGATCTCTATTACCATTACCTGAAGGACCTAAAGGTGGACCATTATTACCGTTAATTTTTAATATAAAAAACATATCCATAAATTCTAAACATTCCTTTATATTAAAAATAGCAATTATTATACCTGATAACGCTATTAATATAGTAAATAAAGTTATTAAAGGGCTTTGTATATCTTTATATAAAGCCTCAATTAGAAACCCTAAACCTAAATGTATTATTACAAGATAAAAAATTAAATCTTTTAATGTTAAGATTAAAGGATAATCATCATTATATATAGTAAATAAAGTTAACATAACCAAAGTTGGTAATATAATATAATAATAATGTAAGATATTATTAAAATATTTATCGTGTATTTCTTTAATACTGTTATTAGTTACTATATTAAAAATAATTAATAATATTTTACTAATAAAATAGTATTTAATACTAGAATAAGCTAACATTATATAAAAGTTAGGAGACAAAATATTATCCATAAATTTATCAATAGATGTTAAGAATTCATAATTACTATTAATATCTTTTATAATTAAACCAAGAATTAATAAATTAAATAAACATTTAAATCATTTACTATATTTAGTTATCTTTTCACAATTAAATAAAAAAATATAATATTTTTTTACCTTTTCATTTTGTAAAAATGAAACTAAAGGATGATTCATGATTTTTACAATTTGTTTATTATAAAGGTAATCATAAATAGGTTTAATATAAGAAAAATAATAAGATATAAATAATGGAGAGTACTTAATTAAATATTTATAAAGATAGTTAAACAAAAAAATAATAAATTTCTTAATATAAAATACTAAGATATCAATAATAAAATATTTAATATAAAAATATCAGATTTTTTTAATAATAATTATAAAGAAATCAATAAAATCAATGATAAACATATAAATAATTTTAAAATATTTACTTTTTTCTAAATCTGTAAATATTATTACAAAAATATATTCAAACATAGGTAAAACTAAAGCAAACATAGATAAAATTAAAGTAAAGAAATATTCACAGGGTTTATTAATAAACCAGAAACCACACAAGGTAAAAGTATAACATAAGCAATAGTAACAGGTAATAAAACTAATCAACAAACTGACATTAATTGATCAAAACGAATTCTAGGGAAAGAAGCTCTAACTCAAATAAAAACAAATACTAATATAGATGTTTTTACAGCTAAATTTATAGGAGAACTAGATATAATAGATATTAAAACATGAAATAAAGTATCTTCACGACTTAAATCTAGAAGTGAAATAATACTAAAAACGAAAATAGATAAATAACCTCCAAAGAATAAAATACTATTTAAAATACAAATTAATATAATACTAGCATATTCAGCTAAGAAGAAGAAAACAAAAATACTAGCAGAATGTTCTGTCATGAAACCACTTACAAGTTCTGATTCAGCCTCAGCCAAATCAAATGGCGCTCTATTAGTTTCTGCTATAGAACCTATAAAGAATACAATAAATAAAGGTAATAAAGGTAATAATAAAGATACTGCTTTTTGTGATTCTACTATAGTAATAACATTTAAACTACCAGTTAATAATATAACTAATAATAATACAGAACTTAAGATTAACTCATAACTAATTAATTGAGCAGTACTTCTTAATGAACCTAAAAAAGCATATTTAGAATTAGCAGATCATCCAGCTAATAATATACCATATGTAGCTATAGCACTAACTGCTAACATAAAAAATATACCTAAACGATGGTCAGATATAAATGTACCTGGAGCATAAGGAATTACAAGATAACCTAATAAAGCAAAAATTAAAGTTATAACAGGTCCAAGGAAGAATAATATAATATTAGCTTGTGTTGGTGCTACATATTCTTTTAATAATAATTTTAATGCATCAGCAAATGCTTGTAATAAACCATAATAACCTACTGCATTAGGTCCTACTCTTCTTTGCATACTAGCCATAACTTTTCTTTCTGATATTGTTACAAAAGCAACAGATATTAAAGCAGGAACAATAACTAATAATCCTTGAATTATTGAAATTATATTTGACATTTTTTTTTTTTTATTTTATATTACATAAAAAAAAATATATAGTTATAATATTTTTAATATTTTAAAACGTGCAGTATTATTAATTATATTATATATTTTTATATTTATGTTTAAATAAGCTAAAAGTAAAAAAAGATAGTTATAGCTATATTTAACTTTAACTATAACTATATATTTACCTACTATTTTATAACAAATAATTATTAAATTAAAAATATATTTAGTACCCTCGCGTGCGTGCTAACTGCACGCGCGCGAAGTAATTAAATAGTCCCCTCGCGCGCAGTGAGCGTGCGCGTGCGACGAATTATTTCTATTTAACCTCTATTAAGCTATAAGTTAATAAACATTTGAACTTCTAACCATTAATCAAATATAGCTATAGAAATAAATATATTTTTAGGAGCCCGGGGAACTCGAATCCCTTTATTTCAATTTGCAATCAAAACGCAGAACCCTCTGCTCAAGCTCCTTATATATTAAAAAAATATATATAACCTCGCGTGCATGCAGTTAGCACGCAAATTTATTAAAAAAAAAAAATAAATTTTTAAAAACGCGAGGAAACTAAATAATAGTTAAAAATAATAAAACAAACTACTAAAGTAATTTAAAAAATAATATTATTATTTTTTAGTAGCTAATTCTACTAAACTATTTTCAATAAGACTAACTACAGGTACTATTACAAAAAAGTGTGCAAAATATAACACAGTAGAAATTTGTCCTAACTCAATAAATGGAGTTTCAACGTGTTTTGCACCTATTTGCATTAATACTAAGAAATTAGCAACGAAAATATAGAAGGCTACTTTACTTAATGGTCTGAATTGTACTCCTCTTAATTTTGATAAATCTGTGATAGGCATCACCATTAAAGCTAAGATAGCTGAGAACATAGCTATAACACCTAATAATTTATTAGGTATTGATCTTAAAATAGCATAGAAAGGTAATAAATATCACTCTGGTACAATAGCAGGTGGAGTTTGCATTGGGTTAGCCATAACATAATTTTCACTATCTCCTAATGCATTAGGCATAAAGAAAACAAATATTGATAATACAATAAAGAAAATAAAGATAGTTACTAAATCTTTAAATATAAAATATGGTGCAAAAGGTAATCTATCGTAATTACCTGATATTCCTAATGGATTACCTGATCCTACTGTATCGTGCATAGCTATTAAGTGCATTAAAGCTAATGCAGCTAATACAAAAGGTAATAAGAAGTGTAATGCAAAGAATCTGTTTAATGTTGCATTATTTACAGAGAAACCACCTCATATGAACTCAACTATATCTTGACCTATTCATGGTATAGCACTCATAAGGTTAGTAATAACTGTAGCACCTCATAAACTCATTTGACCGTATGGTAATACATATCCTAAGAACGCTGTAGCCATCATAACTATAAGTATAACTGTACCTATAGCTCATGTTAATGTTCTAGGTGATTTGTAAGATCCATAGTATAATCCTCTACCTATGTGTAAGTATACTAAGAAAAAGAATGCTGATGCTGTATTAGCGTGTAAATAACGTACTAATCAACCATTATTTACATCTCTCATAATATGCTCTACAGAATTAAATGCTTCTAATACACTAGGTGTATAGTGCATAGCTAATGTAACACCTGTTACTATTTGTATACCTAAACATAATGCTAATAATGATCCAAAGTTTCATAAATAACTTATATTAGCTGGTTGTGGTGAATCTATCATATATGAATTAACTATCTTTAATAAAGGATGACTTTTTAATATTCTCATTTATATGTAAAAAAATTTATTTTATTTTTAATTCACATAATTTATTTATTTTAATTTTATTAACAAATTAATCAAATTGTTAATTAATATTATAATTAACAACTAATAGATATCTTTAACTAGCCCCTAGGGGGGAACTTGTCCCCTTGCGTGGCCGCAAGCTAGTTAATTAACCAAACTTTTCATTATTTGGTTATCACGGTTATGTTGAGTTATCTTAAATATTAATCTTACCCTATTACCAGTTAAAGTATTACTTTTAAAAAGACTAACTAAAAAATAACCTTCTCCAGACACAAAAATTGAAAGTCAATTAACAAAAATTGAAAGTCAATTAGGATCCTTTATAGTTTGGTCTATTATATTTGGTCTAGCTACTTTTTTTAATATCAGGAAATATCTTTAAGTTTATTAAATAGCCCTTTATTAATAGAGGCTTTTATATAAACTATTAACCATTTTTCAGTAATATGGTCTTTATTGTTTATATTATTTATAACCTGTTTTCAAAAATAAAAATCAACTTTGTGTTAACAAAGGATAATTATTAAAATGATTAATTATAATATATAAATCTTTAATACAAGTAACTCTATATTGAAATATATCTTTTCCTTGATATGATATATAACCTATTGCTTTAAAATACACTTATCCCGAATAATTATTATTATTTTATAATTATATATTTAGAGGGTGTAGTTATATATATATATATAACTACACGCGCGCGAAGTACAATAATCTAATTATAAATTTAAATACTATTAGGTATAAATAATATTATTGATAATAAATTAGAAATATGTAATAATTCATTAGGCATAAACATAAATAAAAGAATAATTAAAGTTAAAATAGAAATAGTTATACTTAAAGAACTAGATAAAGCAAATTTTGAATCAAAGTAAATTTTATTAATAACTTTATCTTTTTGTAAAACAAGGGCTGGTATTTTAAGATCTTTTAATTTATTAAAAGAAGTGTAAGTATGCCCATCAAAGAACATTGTTTTTACAATAAATAAGTAATAAACAGCACTAATAACACTAGTTAAAACACCTACAAGAGTTAAGAAAATAAATCCTTCTTGTAAAGCTGCAGAGAATACCATCTGTTTAGCAAAGAATCCCATTAAAGGTGGTATACCTGCAAATGAGAATAAAGTAATAGATAAACTTAAAGCTAAGATACTATTTATATGGAAATAACCTTTAAGTTGACTTATTAATTGGATAGGTGAATTATTTTTATCTATTAAATTATTATGATTTATATTTTTATCATTATAAGCGTATAAACTATAACCTATAGCTACTAATAAAATAAAAGCATTTAAATTAGATAAACTATATTGTATTAAATAGAATATAAATGATTGTATTGACTCAACACTATTAATAGTTAATGCTAATAACATAAAACCTAAATGAGATATTGTACTATAAGCAAATAATCTTTTAATTCTAAATTGAGTTAAACCTAATACAGTACCTATTATTAATGATAATAAACTACTTACTAATAAACTTGTAGTTCAACTATAACTTGTTGTAATATAAATACTATTAGTATAATGAACTAATTGTAATAATAAAGTTAATATTGATATTTTTGCTATTATAGCTACAAAAGTTGTTACTATTGTAGGTATACCATCATAAACATCAGGTGATCAGAAATGAAATGGTGCAGCTGATATTTTAAATAAAAATCCTACTGATATTAATAATAAACAATATGGTATATATGTTGTTATTTCTTGATTGTTTATTATACCAGCTAAATTATTTATTACATAAAAACTATCTAAATATGTTACACCTAAATTTGCATAAATTAATCCAATTCCTAATAATATAAAACAAGATGATAATCCTCCTAATAAGAAATAAGTTAAACTAGCCGATGTTGATGATTCAGAATTTCTATACATAGCACATAATAAATATAATCCATAACTTTGTAATTCTATTGATAAGAAAATGGATACTAAATCACTACTTGATATTAATAATACACTTCCTGTTATTATAAATAATAACATTAATGTATATTCTATTATTGTATATTGTTCTCCTTTTTTTAATATAATATTTGATACAGTTAAATTTTTTACAAAACTTAATTTTGTAAATATTAATTTATGTAAACTCATATATTCACTTGATATAAGTTTTCTAGGATAAAATCCTGTCATATTCAATATCAATAAACTTACTAGAAATATTAATATGTGAAATATTTGTGTTATAGAAGATGTGTAAAATAACCCTCCAAATAACCCAATACCATTATCTAAATATGTTAAAAATAAATTATTATAAGCTAAATAAATACAATAAAATAATACTATTATTCCAATTCTACTATATAAAATTGCAGTATCACGTCTAAAAGATAAAGCATTAGATAGTAATAAACAAAATATTGACGATAAAAGCATAAAGTATATTAAAATAAATTTAAAAACTAAAAAAAAAAAAAAAGTTAAAGACTAAAAAAAAAAAATTATATGTTTTTTTTTTTTTAAAGAAAAAATAACTTTAAATTAAACTAATAATATTAAAAAAAAACATATATTTGTTTAATAACTATTTATTAGTTTAAAGATTATTTCTTGTTACTGTTTAATAAAGCAAATAAAGTAAAAATAATTAAGATTAATAAATTATTATCATTATAAGAGAAATATAATAGAGAAATATAAAAGATTAATCCTATTAAGATATATAAAGCATAAGTAGTAACAATACCTGTACTTAAATTACCTAAACTATTACTTAAAGCTAATAATCCTTTTTCTAAACCGTAAGGTCCTATTAATTCTACAGAACCTTTATCTAAACTTTTAGAAGTTTGACCACCTAATTTTAAAACACCTTCAACTATATATTTATTATAAAATAATTCTATATAGAATCTTTGATTAAAGAAACTAAATATATTATAACCAAATCTAGAGAATTTAAAATTAATAAGTAATTTAGGTAAGAATTCGGATAATAAAACAGAAATTAAACTTAATGAAACAGTAAACACAAAAGGTAATAATTTAAAGAATGTAGGTACAGCAAATTCTGTATCTAACATAATTTCATGACTAGGGTGAATAAATAAACTATTATCAGTAAAGAAACCAGTACCTAAACCTATAAAAATATCTTTAGTTAAATATCCAAAGAATATTGAAAAAATAGCTAAAATAATTAAAGGTATAGTCATAAATAAATCACCTTCATGAGCATGTTTATAATTAACTAAAGGACCATTAGGGTTAGTTAAGAAAGTTAAATATAAAACTTTAGCTGAATAAAGTGTAGTAAACATAGCACCAATAGTAGCTACAAAGTAAACAATAGTACTAGATAAATAATATTGTCCATAAGCAGATTCAAGAATAAAATCTTTAGAATAGAATCCAGTCATAAAAGGTACAGCTACTAAACTTAATGAAGCTATTAACATAACTGAGTAAGTTAAAGGTAAGAATTCTCTTAAACCTCCATATTTTCTGAAATCTTGATTATCAGCTACAGCGTGTATAACTGAACCAGCACCTAAGAATAATAATGCTTTATAGAAAGCATGATTTACTAAATGGAATAAAGCTAAATTATAACTAGATAAACCAACAGCTATTACCATCATACCTAATTGACTCATAGTAGAATAAGCAATAACTTTTTTAATATCTTGTTGGAATAATCCAATTAAAGAACTAAATACTGTAGTTATAGCACCTAATCATAAACAAAGTACTAATACAGTTGAACTATACTCTATTAATGGTGATGATCTCATTAATAAGTATACTCCTGCTGTAACCATAGTAGCAGCGTGTATTAATGCAGATACAGGAGTTGGTCCCTCCATAGCTTGAGGTAATCAAATATGTAAACCTACTTGTGAACTTTTAGCTGTAGCACCTATTAATAAACAAATACCTATTATTGTTATAATATTTTCATTATAATAAGGAGCTAATGCAAATACTGTACTATAATCTATATTACCAAAAGATCATAATATAGCAAACATACCTACAGTTAATAAAGTATCACCTACTCTATTAGTTAATAATGCTGATAAAGAACTTTGATTTGCTGCTATTCTAGTAAATCAGAAATTTACTAATAAATATGAACAAACACCAACACCTTCTCAACCTACAAACATTATTAAATAATTATTACCTGTTACAAGTATAATCATCATAAAAGTGAATAAACTTAAATAACTAAAGAATCTTTGATTATGAGGATCATGACTCATATAACTTATAGAGTAAATATGAACTAAACTAGAAACTATTAAAACAGGTAATAACATAGATACAGTTAATGAATCAAATCTAAAATTTCATAAAACATAAAGTGATTCAACATCAACTCATCTAGCTACATTTATTGTTACAGGTATATTATTAAAACCTACTTCAAAGAAAGCTAATATAGCTAAAAATGTAGTTGTAATTACTGAAACACATGTAATTAAATGTGCTCCTTTTACACCTACTTTTCTACCAAAGAAACCTGAAACTATTGAACCTAATAAAGGTAAAATTATCAATGTTAAATACATTATCTATATTGTATTGATATACTTCCTCTTAATCTATAATATGCAACTAAAATTCCTAAACCTATTGCAGATTCTGCTCCTGCTACTGTTATAATATATACAGCAAAAGTTTGTCCTAAAATATCATCAAAACTAAGTGAACTTATTAATATTAAGAATGTTATTGATAATAACATAATTTCTATTGATATTAACATTAATATGATATTTTTTCTATTTAAAACAAAACCTAATATTCCTATAAGAAATAAAAAAATTGAAAAATTCATTTTCTAAATAATATTTTATATATATATATTGATTTATCTATACTATATTATAATTATATTTCTTTTAACAATCCGTCCCTCGCCCAAAACCCGAAGGGATTTAGGGGCGGGGGGACTATATTTTAATTGTTAGACGTATATAAGACTCGAACTTATATAAACGTGTCCGTAGCACGTTATTCTACCATTGAATTAACACGTCTTATATAATATATATATAAATATATATATATATTATCTTTAATTTTATAATATAATTAAACATTGTACAAGTAATTTTTAATTAAAAATAAATTTAGTCCCTTCGCCCCGAAGTGCTCTCCGGGGCGACGAAGTTATTTAATTTAATTTTATTTTTCTAATAATAATATTACTTTTAATATTTTTTAATATTACCTTTATTGCAATATACTTTAAAATTAAATAAATTAACCTTCCATTTGTTCTCTTAATCATAATAAGAAATCTCTTATTGACACAGATTGTATAGCAATTGGCATAGAACTGTGAAGTATACCACATATTTCTGAACATTGTCCAAAGAATGTACCAGGACGATTTACATAAACAGAAGCTTGATTTAATCTACCTGGATATGCATCAGCTTTTATACCTAAAGATGGACAAGCATAAGAATGTATAACATCAGCAGCTGAAATTACAAATCTTGTGTGTGTTAATTCTGGTATTATAACTCTATTATCTACTTCTAACATTCTAAATTGACCTTCCTCTAAATCACTTTCAGGTACTATATATGAATCAAATTCTATAAATTCATCATCTTCATTAGTAAAATCAGGATATTGATAACTTCAATATCATTGGTGACCTTCTGCATAAACTACTAATGATGGATCCATAACTTCATCCATTAAATATAATAATTTGAATGATGGGAATGCTATTAATATTAATATAAATGCTGGTGTTATTGTTCATATTAATTCTATTAATGTACCGTGATTCATATATTTGTGAGCTATAGGTGATTTTGTTGCCACAAAATTTTTTATAATAATTATCATCATTCATGTAACTGTAAATAATATAACAGCTAAATAAAACATTATATTATTATGTAATTCTTCTATTCCTTCCATTTGAGGTGAAGCATTATCTTGGAAAAATACTCCTCAAGGTGTAGGAGCATCCAATAGTATATGTCCTTTTAATATATCTAAAAACATTTATATTTTTATTTAAGATATTCATTTATTTTAATTACTAGTCCAATTTAGTCAACCTTATATTTTATTGACCTTACCTCGCGAGCGTGCTAACTGCACGCGCGCGAAGTATTATTTGATTAAATTTATTAATAACCAAATAATTTAATTTATTTTACCCTAATATTATAATTAACTTAAAAAAAAAAAAAAAAAGATTAGTACCATCGCCCCGAAGTCCCCTCCGAGGCGAAGTTTCAAATATATTTTTAAAAATCGGAGATAGCTCGCAGTATTTAATTATAAATTAATGAATAACCACTTCAAGATTTATAATTAAAATTATAAACTTGTCTACTTTCAATTTTTAAAGCATTTTTTCCTATTTCAAAGGCAAAACCTAAAGTTAATACAAGGAAAAATACTAACATAATTACTAAACCATATATTCCGTTTGTATATGCACTTACCACATAAGGGTAAACTAATACAATTTCTAAATCAAATAATAAAAATAATAGGGCAAATATAAAAAAAGATATACTGAACTGTGTTCTATTTTGTCCTAAGAAAGAATGGAAACCACATTCAAAAGCACTATCTTTTTCTTGATATGGATTATGGGGAGAAAGAATCAAATTAACTGCTAGTAATATTATAGCTAATATTGGCATTAAAAATAAAAAAAAAGTTGTAGTTGTCATGATAAAAGTTATTGTATAATAATAATAAATTAAAAATAAAAAAAAAAAATAATTAATAATTAATTAAAAAAAAAATTTTTATTTTTTTTTTTACAAAAGAAATTTATTAAAAATTTCTTACTTTAGTTTAATATTTAAAAAAAATATACTTAATTTGAATTAAATATTAAGCTACGTATAATAATAAGAAAGCCATCATTAAAGCAAATACTTGTATTTTTAGTGTAAAAAAAAAAAATTAGACACTTTTTTACATAGATTACTGATGTGATTAAAATAAAACTCTTTTATTTTAATTCAAGTAATTTAGACACTTAAGACTATATCATAAATTAAACATGATTAGTTAGACTATATCATAAATTTAACATGAGGGCACTCAAAGGTAGAATTATTGATAATACATTTTCTCATCTACTAGTCGTTGAACGTTTTTAATATTTTTATATAAATGTATAATATTAAACTTCGCTGCATATTGCCATAATTTATACGGTTTTCATGCAATTAACCCCCTTTATACTGGACTGCCCCTTTTAATCCAGTTGCTTCAGCGAAAGCAAAACCCAAAATAGCATAAGAGAATAATTGTCCTCTTAATGATGGATTTCTAGCAACACCTAATATTAAAGCACCAAATACAATACCAATACCTACACCAGCTCCGATTAAACCTGTTGTAGCCATTCCTGTTCCTAATATTTTTGCAGCTTGTAACATAGTAATAAATTTTATGTGTACAGCCATCTAAGTAAGGTGACCTCAACTAATAAAGAATTAGAAAAACAGATTAAGAATGCTTTAAGTTAGTATACTATTTATAAGAGTCGCCATCTCTAAAGAAATATCATCTAAGTTAAATGGATATAGTTGAGAATCTGTAGTAATAGAATATGGTATATCTATATATCTATAGTAAGATTCCATTTCAAAAACACCATGCGTTAATCTATTACATTCCAAAAATTTATCTATAGTTTTTATAAATTTTTTTAAATGTTCATCTACTTGAGGATCATTTAAATCCAAACGAATAGTAAATGAACGATAATCTCTAAAACAAACAGAATCAGATAAATATTTATCATGACCAAAAATTTGTGTATAAAATTTATGTAATTCTGAGTTTGATTCTGCTGCTCTACTAACTGCTTCTTGATGAATAGTATGTTTGTATTTGGTTTGGATTGATCTTACTTCAAGAATAAACGCTCTTAATTCATTTTTAGATTTAAATAACTGTTTTAGTATTGTCTCTAGATTATTTATATCTAGCATATCATACATTTTTTTTTCAGGATATATAATCAAAACACCATTAGCAAAATCACCATGTAAATCTTTACCCCGTGTTATAGCTCTATCTATACCATTATTTTCCAATCATCTATTCAAAGTGATAGAGCTAATTACACCTTTACATTCATCATCTAGAGTTCCAGCAACAACTAAAGCTCCAGCAACACCTTTTTTAGAAGACATAATTACAATAGTATGTATATTTGTTTCAGGTGTACGCTGAATTTTTAATATCCTTTTTAATTTAAATGAAAAAAGTAAATAAAATTTGTATATTTTATTTATAATTAAATTAAAAAAAATATCTAAGTAAACGGGAAAGACGCTCATTTTTACTAAAGTTATTCTCCAGTATCTTACAAACTTATTTTTGATTGTACTGGTAAACTCATAAATGCGTGTGGTTTTGGTGGGCTAGTTAAACATCACTCTAAAGAGCTATTATTTCTAGTGAATAACACTTGGAATGTATCACTAAATAATTGTGGTGTTAATCAAGGATATCTTGAAACAGCTTTACCTTCTGTTAATTGATTGTAAATAATAGTTAAGAAATATCATGTAGCTACAACACTAACGATAGAACCAACACTACTTACTAAATTTCAACCATAGAAGGCGTCAGGGTAATCACTAATTCTTCTAGGCATACCTTGTAAACCTAAGAAATGTTGTGGGAAGAATGTAAGATTAACTCCAACAAATAAAATTCAGAAATGAACTTTAGCTGCAAAGTGATCGTATGATAATCCTAATAATTTTGGTATTCAGAAATATCAACCACTAAATAAGGCAAAAACTGCACCCATTGATAATACGTAGTGGAAATGCAAATTCTAAAAAATAGATATAATTGTATCTATCTTTTATAAATGGTGGACTATATCATTATCTAATTTTTTCTACAAAAGGTACTCTTTGTCATAAAGGATTCTTATATTGAATTCAATCTAACATAAATTCAGAATATATTTTAAACTCTAAACTTTCTTTAGGTTCATTTTTAAATTCTCTTATTTCAATAAATTTTTTAATTTTTGATATTCTATAGAATTTAAAATCAGAATATAATCTATTTTTCATGAAATATTCGTATAAGAATACCATACCTTTTACATTTTGGTATTTATATGATATAGAGTTATGAGATTTTCTAAATAAAACAGCGGGTTTATAATTCGGTATCACATTATCTAAATTTAGTTTACTACTAAACTCGTTATGTTCAAATTCTAAGTTACATTCTATTCTATTTCCAGCATAGTTATATACAATAGTACCATCTGTGTCAACTAACCCTGCTAAATAAGGGTCGTTAGGTTCAATATTGTAATTTGCTTGTTTATAATCTATACCTAAATAATCGCAAGATTTTTTTAATCCTACTACTTTTAATCTAATTAAACCATTAATATTATTAATTAAAAATAACATTTCCTCTTTTTTACTAATAATTCAAATAGAGTGTGGTTTATTCTTATCAGATCTAATTCTACCTATATGTAAAATATTTTGAATGTGACTTAATATTCTGATATCTCTATTATGTAATTTAATTCTAATGGCTTTTAAAACTAGCTTAGAATCAATATATCTAATATCAAAATTACCATCACCGTCTATAATACCAGCTAATCATTTAAAAAACTCAGAGAGATCTTTTGAATTAGATATTTGGCGTGTAGTCTCTGAGAATCCTTTACAGTTTTCTGCTGATTGTATGTCCGTATTTTTAAAAAATACAGGTTTATTATCATTTTCACTATGTATAGTTAGAAATTTGAAATTTCTATCGCCATCTATTTTAAAAAGATAATAATATAATATACATAGTAGACAACAACCTAAAAACATAGTTTCCAGCATATAGCCAAATGCGAAATAAACTAAAAGTTTATTAAGGCCCATATGAGCAACTACGTAGTAAGTATCATGGAATGCAACATCAAGAGATGCATTAGCTAAAACAACACCACTTAATCCTCCAATAGTGAATAATACTACAAATCCTAATGCAAATAACATAGGTGGTGTTAAGTGTAATGAACCACCATAACATGTAGCTAATCAACTGAAAATTTTAATACCTGTAGGTACTGCAATTATTAAAGTTGCAGCTGTGAAATAAGCTCTTGTATCAACGTCTAAACCAACTGTGTACATGTGATGACTTCAAACTAAGAAACCTAAAACACCAATAGACATCATAGCGTAAACCATACCTAAGTATCCGAATACGTTTTTACCTGATCCAGCTGCGATAACTGTACTAATAATACCAAATCCTGGTATAATTAAAATATAACAAAAATTTTGATTAATCGAATAGTTAATAATAATAATAATATTAATCTATTCGTCCCTCGCTCAAAACCCGAAGAGACTTCGGGGCGTGGGACTCTAATTAATACTCAAGAATTAAACATCCTTGTTAGGACTTTCTCTTAAATTGTAGTATCATTTAATCTGTTCATTGTATTTTTTAATTTAATAATTTTTTCAATACCATCTTTGTTTAAATGGTCTTTATTTTGAATTATTAAATATGCTTTTCTTCATTTTAAATAGTTAACATGTTTACTAGATAATAAATGAAAGTAATCAAAATAATTAATAACATTTTTAGCTGAACCAAAACTAGTAGATCCATAGTAATACGTATCTTGACTTTTTCTATAGCCAATATTACCACCTAAAAATTCTTTAATTAATAGCAAAATATATTTTTTTTTTTGATCAATTTGAAAATTTAATCTTACTTCAATTCTTTTACTACGATTAAGTATTTTTATTTGAAAACTACCATCAGCATCAGAAAAACCAGCTAATCAATGATTTTTTAAATTATTACTTAAATTTAATTTTAAACTAATTGTTTTACTAAATTCAGCATAATTATCATGATTTAATATATTATTAGTTATTTGATTAAATTTATTTTCTGTTCTAATTTTTCCATTTATTAAATTAATTACTTTTTTTATACCTTCTCTAGCAGCTACAACTAGAATAAAAGCATTTTTATTTTTAACTTTTTTAACACTTCCATAACCTAATCTTTCTTTTATATAATAGGCTAAAGAAGCATCTAATGAGTGAAATGCAATAACTAATTGTTGTTTACTACTAAAATGACCATCACCATCTATTAAACCAGCTAAATAATGTCCAAATTGATCATCACTAACAGGTTTTAAATGTTTAGGTACATGAACAGAAATAGATTTTATATTTTCTGTGCTTACTACAATTTCGTTGCATAAAGTCTCTGAGGTTCCATTTAAAATGTTACCTGCTGATTTACTTCATCGTTTTAACTTTTTTACTGTGTCATTTAAGATTGAGTATTTAAAACTTAATATTGAAGTGGTCCCAGCATACAGCAACGTTAAGAAGCCTATATTTACGACCTCTGGGTGTCCGAAGAATCAGAACAAGTGTTGGAATAAGATAGGATCTCCACCACCAGCTACTTCGAAGAATGATGTATTGAAGTTTCTATCTGTTAAAATCATAGTAATACCCTATTATTATTGGTCTACTGGATAAAATCCCATAACTATAAGTATAAAACTTAGTTTCAAAAATAACTTAGCCTACAGGGCTAAGTTATTTAAGGTAGACACTCAATTTCTCTCGAAATTGTTTGGACTATATCTTATATTTTCAATTTGTAAAAATTTTGTAAATGATCTCAAGTAAAAACAGTTCTTTTATCATTCATATTAGATTTTATATTTAAAATTTTTTCTTTACCTAATTCAGTTTTATGTTCACCATTATTAAATAAATCTACAACTTTCATTCAATCTATAGAATCTAAATACTTAGTTCCAAACAGTGGATATTTAATTAAATAACTCTTTGCTTGATTATTTCCTTGTAAATTAGTAGTTCTAACTCTATACTCTGGAGTAGATTTATTTAATCTTGTTTGTTTAACTTCAGTGTTAAATAAATCAGCAATTTTATTTAAAAACTCCTGATTACTAAAACCTTTATGGTCTGTTTGTCTTTGAGATATTTCCAACTTACATTCGTATTTAGGATATTTACCACTAAGAGTACTTCTAACTTGAAAAGAACCATCTGCTTCTAGAAATCCTGATAATCAGGCATTAGATTCTAAAGGTTCATTATTTAAAGGCTTTTTTTCAATATTTATATTACCTTTATAAAAATCAATCAATTTATATAAACTATTTATCTTAGGTGTTCTCATATTACCATTTAATAAAGATATAACAAATAATATACCCTCCTTATTATTTATAGTCAAAATATAAGCATTAACACCTTTTTTTCTTGAAAGAGAACCAAAACCTAATTCTTTTTGAATCATTAAAGCTAGAGGTAAATCTTTTAAATGAAAAACAATTTGAATTGAAGGATAATTCAATTTACCTTTAGGTGATCTTAAAGTATTTGGTACTATTATAGTACCGTCACCTTCAATAAGACCTGCTAAATAAGCAGCAAAAGGTAAATTATTATTGTACGTCGAATGTAAGAATCTACAATGAAAATACTTTGGCGTGTAGTCTCTGAAGAACCCATTTAGGTTTAAACCTAGATGGTTTCCTACTGATTGTGTTATATATCTATAAATATATAACAGTTTCCAGTATATAGCCAAATTTAAAGCCGGCAGTTTTCTATGTTTACCGGCTAATACAGGTAATGATAATAATAATAATACAGCTGTAATAATAACAGCTCAACCAAATAACGCTAATTTGTGTAAACGTATACCTGGACTTCTCATATTTAATATTGTTGTTATGAAGTTCATAGCTCCTAACATACTACTAATTCCACTTAAGTGTAAACCGAAGATTGCTAAATCAACACTTGGTCCACTGTGTGATTGTATTCCTGATAAAGGAGGATAAAGAGTTCATCCTGTACCTGCACCATTTTCTATTGCTGCAGAGAATACAAATAATAATAAACTAGGTACTAATAATCAGAAACTAATATTATTTAATCTAGGGAATGCCATATCAGGACCTCCTACTAATAATGGTAATAAGAAATTACCGAATCCTCCGATTAAAGCTGGCATAACCATGAAGAAAATCATCATAATAGCATGAGCTGTTATTATACTATTATATAATTGGTTATCTGCTATATATTGAACACCAGGTCCAGATAATTCTAATCTTATAAGTACAGAAAATGCTGTACCTAATAAACCTGAGAATAATGCAAACATTAAGTATAAAGTACCAATGTCTTTAGCATTAGAAGATAAAAATCATCTTTCTTGTCATTCTGTAGGTTGTTTTAATGTAAAAAATGTTGAACTCTCTTGAGATTTAAGGGAAGCTACATCTTCTTTTTTTTCAGATGTAGTTGAAAAACCTCTTTTTATTGTTATATAATATTTTGTTAAATTATTTAACAAAAAAAAAAAAAAATAATTAAGTTTTTTCTTTTTTATTCGTTAAAACGAATTTTATTTTATAAAAATAACATTATATATATATATATATTAACGTTATATAGGGAGGGTACCTAGAATTGAACTAGGATATACTATGCCACATACAGCTGTTCTACCATTGAACTACACCCACCTTATAAAGATTTAATCTCTTTTAGTCCTCTCGCGTTTTATTATATATATAACTACACGCGCACGATGTTAATCTTTTTCTTCGTGGGACTTTTCCCCTGGGGGAAGGGACTATATTTTACTCTTTTTTACTTTGTCCCTCGCCCCTTTTTTTAAAAAGGGGAGGGGGATTTTTTTATTAATAGATATTTTTGAGATTAAGATAATAATATTTGCTTTTTTGACCTTAAGTATTTTTAAAGAGATATTAAAATTTAAACTTTAATACTTTATATAAAATTAAAATACTACCATTTTAATTACCATTAAATAAAATCCGCTTTATAAGCGGAATTAGGTAAAATGGAAAGAGAGTAATAAGAATAATAAGGCCAAGAGAGAAATTTGAATTCTCATTCTTAATTCATGAAATTATTGTTCTACCGATTGAACTATCTTGGCTAATATAAGATTATATAAATATTAATCTTATTATGTTGGGGCGACTCGAACACCCAATAGTAAATACCAAAAATTTATGACTTACCGATTAGTCGACAACATATAATATGGGTAACAAGACTTGAACTTGCAAAGTCTAAGTTTACTATTCCAATCTAAAGGGAACCTGGCTACCAATTTTCAGCATACCCATAACTGCTCGAGATAAGACTTGAACTTATAACCTAATCATCTTCAGTGATCCGCTCTACCAATTGAGCTTCTCAAGCTATAATAATAATAAATTAAAAAAAAAATAATTTATTATATAACCTCGCACGCGTGTAGTTAGCACGCAAATTTATAATAAAAGGCGAGGGGACCTCGCGCGCGTGCAACGCGCACGCTCGCGAGGGGAAAAAAATATTTTTATTAAATAGTATACTGCTATGGAGTTATCAGGACTCGATCCTAAAATTACGATATGCAAAATCGCCGTTTTACCAGTTAAACTATAACCCCTATCCGAGAAACGATTCGAACGTTTACGACTTGCGTCACTTAAACTTAAGCTAAGACTGTCTACCAATTCCAGCACTCGGATTAAGGCTAAAATGACTTGAACATTTACTCAAACCATCATGAGTGGTTCGCTTTACCGATTAAGCTATAGCCTTTGGTTGCGGATTTAGGAGTTGCACCTAAAACTTAGGGTCATGAGCCCTATATGTTACTATTACATCAACCCGCATAATAATAATAATAATAGTCCCCTTCCCCCTCCGGGGGGGGGGGGGGTGAAGGAACTATTACATTAACTCATAATTATTAATAAGAAATAGGTGATTTGAACACCTGACCTTTCGCGTGTAAAGCGACAGCTCTACCAACTGAGCTAATTTCTTTCAACCCAAGGGAGATTTGAACTCCCGCACTAACAGTGAAAATGTTATGTCTTAACCAAACTTGACCATTGGGTCTTATATTACAGCCCAGTGCAAGTATCGCACTTACTTCTACCGATTACAAAACGGTTGCATTACTTTTATGCTAACCGGGCGAATTGCATTAATTATATGCTAAAAATATTGATATGAAAATATTTAGTATTTTAATAATTAGTACTTTATGTCTAAAAATCTTAAGATTAGTTCAACTAAAGCCTATTAATCATTATAATGTTAATCATCTAATAGATGTAAACATATAAAGATTATTCGTAGTGTTCTTCTACGTTTAAAAGTATCCTAAAGTAAGCTTCGCGCTTAAATGCTTTCAGCACTTATCTTTAACTGACGTAGCCTTCCTGCCATGCCTATGTGAACATTTACTTAAGTATAAGTAAATGATATAATATATTATATATATATATATAGCATAAACAACAGGTAAACCATAGGTCAATATACCCAACTCCTTTCGTACGAAGGGGCTATCCTTATTCTACTTTAATTCCCTCTAGAAGATAGAAACCATACTGTCTCACGACGTATTAAACCCAGCTCATGTAGCTCTTTAATCGACGAACAGTCGAACCCTTCATGATTTTTGCATTCATGTGGATGAGCTAAGCCGACATCGAGGTGCCAAACCGCGCACTCAATTTGTACTCTCTTGCGCAAATTAGCCTGTTCAATTATGTTATCATAAAAGATTTTTCTTTTATTTCCACTTTTTTCAAAATGGTTCAGACTATTTCATCATCTTTATTAACTATTTATATGCAATAAGATATTGTTATTATTATTATAATTAGAATTATGTACCACTTATTCAACCTTTAACACCAAAAGATCCAATACGTGTTTTAGAATTTAATTTAGTAATTTGTATATTAGGTCTTATATTACCTCTTATTACTGCTGAAGGATAACCTTTAATAGATGTATAAGCATTTACTAAATTACCTTTATATTTAAATTTGTGTAAAGATCTTGAAGCAGTATAACGTTTAGATAATCTACCTGCACCTTGTAATCTAACACCTGATACTCTTTTATATTTAATATCATTTAATACAACTTTTTTTAAATATTTTGAATTATCATCTGTTAAATTATTTAATAAATTATTTAAATTATCACTATTATTCATTTCAAATATATTACTTAATATATCTTTTGAGATTTTATTTAATTTAATATTTTTAATATTTGCTTTAGTAACTAATTTTTTAAGAAAACGTGATAATTTTCTTTTTCTTCTTAATCTTAATACTAATGGTTGTGTAAATATATCACTATTAAAATAAAAGTATTTTAAATTAATAATATTAAATTCTATATTTTTTTTAAATATTTTTCTTATTAAATTTATTAAACCTTGTAAATAAGAATTTTCAAATTTAACTTTATTAATGTAAAGTAATTGTTTAAAATACATGTAGTCTTTTAAACTTCTTAAAGATTTAGTTAAAAAATCTTTATAATAAAGTTTTTGTATTGAATATACCTTTGAACTATAATTAGGTAAAACATTTGTTAAGATTCTTTTTTTATCTTGTTGTTTTTTTAGTATTGTTAATCATACATTTTTGATTAATTTTAATTTATTTATAAAAATTTCATCATTAAACAATCTTAAATATCTTTTTTTTAATGTTATTAAAAGATTAAGTTTTTGTCTATTATAAACGTATAATGTTATATTTACTTTATCATTAGTATGTTTAAATTCACCATCACCTAAAAAAATTTTGTTAGTAGATAATTTTCTTAATCTACGACGTAATTTTTTTTTTCTTATTTTAGATTCTATATTTAAATTATATGAACTAAAATAACCATTAATTAATTTCATAACTAATCTACTTGCTACAGGTATTAAACTTAAAGTATTTTTGTTATAAAGATAAATACTATTTTTTCAATCTCTTACAACAGGAACAAAATCTTTATTATGAATAGTAACATTTTCACTATTTAATGATTTTTTCTTATAAGTGTTTTTTAATTTTGATTTTATAATATTTAACATATTTAATATATATATATAAGATATTAATATAATTAATAAATTTAATTATATAATATTTAAGCTTGGTTAAAACCAAGTCTATTTCATTATTATTACTAAGTAATAATAATTATTATACGAATTAATAGTTAATAAAGATGTTGGGCATTAACAAAGGATTATTGTTAGCAATACTCACCTTTTAGTCGTTGAACGTCCTTATTTTATTATCATTCCATAAGGATGATAGTTAACCAGCAAAATACTAGCCCGCAGGGCGGTCTTATCACCATGCGGGCATCGCCCAATTTTTTGGAACTAGTTATTGCTAAAATAAGTTTCGCTTCAAATACACTTAACCTTGCGTGCGTGCAGCTTGCACGCTCGCGAGGGAATATAATTTTAAGTTGTCTTTGAAATTTACCCAATCTATTACCAATATTTTATAATATTGGAGGACTCACAGTTATAAATCCCTAGCGTAACTTTTTCTATAATCCAAGACCTTTCCTTAATGCATCTTGTGATCATATGCCCCGCTTACGCGACTGATAGACTTGTAGGTCAAACAGTAAAGCAAGATTTAGCCATTAAACTTTTAAAGTATAAATAATTATCATATTAATAAAGGTTAATCTCAGATATTAATATGAAAAAAAAACTTTTAAAAAATTAAAGTTTAAAATACATCTATTTACCATATAGTTAAAATCTTACTTAAAAAAAAAATAAATATTGAATTTAATCTAAGAATAACTGTATAAATATAAAAATAAATATAACAAATTAAAATAATTGTAAATAAATTTACAAATTTACATATGAACTTTGGATATACCCAGGTACTTTTTGTGGGATCTGTGCCCCGCATAAACTGCCTTCTAATCCTCAAAAGCGTATAAAAGGAAACGAATAAAGGTGTTTCATTGTTATCATACAATTACCTTATACACTCGCAATCATCCTGTATTTTAACTCTTGCAATTAGTAACAGTAAAGCTGCATAGGGTCTTCTCGTCTATCTAGAGGTAAACAGTATCTGCACTGCTATTCCAATTTCACTGAGACAATCATCGAGACAGCTGTTGTATCGTTAAGTCATTCATGCAGGACCGCATTTAACGGCCAAGGTATTTCGCTACCTTAGGACCCTCATAGATAAGGCCGCCATTAATCGGGGTATCCTTCAAAACCTTAGTTAAAAACCAAGGTAAATTCGTTACCCTGCCGACATTGGGCAGACATCACACTCAATACTTTGATATTTAATCTTTGCAGAGTGCTGTGTTTTTATTAAACAGTCGTACAACATTATTTCATGATTCCTCTTAAAATTAGTTTAATTAAATCATATCCTAAGATATGTTAAACTAATAATAATGGCCCTCCTTATCCCGAAGTTACGGTAGTCAATTTGCCGAGTTCCTTAATGATTGTTCACTCAAACGCCTTTGTATTCTCTACTTGCTTACTTGTGATAGTATCTAGGTACGGTATATATTAACCTTATTTGTATATCAGCCTTTAATATACAATAATTTATATAAATATAATTTTTTTTATTATATTGTATTTAAATTATACAATCTTGAAAACTTGTAACAAGAAGTTATATAATAAATACAAAAAAAAAACATTTAAAAGACTTATTATATTTATATTAAGTAAAAAAATTTTCCAGAACCTTTATTACTTATTAAAGGTTTTGTTTTTTTACTTAGAAGTATTAATATATAAATATCATCAAAATTACCTTTTGATTAATATTTTTAGACACCGAAAATTAAATAAAATACCATAAGCTTAAGGCGAGGATAAACCTTTTTCGTTACTCATGTCAGCATTCTCTCTTGGATTATATAAATAAAATAATATTAATAATAAAATAAAATAATAAAATATTATTAATAATTATTTAAATTTATTAATTCTTATAAGAATTAATATAATATATTAATCCAATGTTCCGCTACCCCACATATACAATATAAATATTTATTAAAATGTGTACAAGGTTTTGGTATATTATTTAGATCCGTTAAATTTTCGGAATTTTTCTCTAAAATAAATCAGTGCTCTGTTACGAGGTCTTCAAAAAATGGCCGCTTCTAAGCCTATTTCCTGATTGTATTAAAAAAAAACATCCTTAATTTCACTCAACAATAATTTTGGAACCTTAACTCTTGTTCTGGGCTGTTTCCCTTTAGACATACAACCTTATCGCACTATGTCCGATTATTTAACATTCATCTTTGCCATTCCGAGTGCAAATACTCTCCGGTAAAGTCACTACAACCCCCCGATGTTGACAAAATCAATTGATATTGTCCGAGATCACAGTTCTGTACCTGCTAAGATGTTAATTAAATTACCTACTCATATAGGTTTCGCGGAAAACCAGCTATACTAGTCAGTTTTGTCTTTCACTAACTTACCACAATTCTTCGGATATCTATACAACGATAACCCGTTCGGGCTTTTATAACCCTGACCATGGTAAGATCACTAGTCTTCGGGTCTAATTCTAGATACTTAATCATTTTCTCATAATTGGTTTATCTAAGCTAGTTTCTTGGCTTTTTACCAAGAAATCATTGCTTGCATCTAAAATTAACTTGCTGACCCATTATGCAAAAGGTACGCTCTTATTTTTTATTTAAATTTCACTCGAGCTGCTTATAAAATTACTATTTCAAATTTTACCTCACGGTACTATTCACTATCGCTTATATATTATATTTAGCCTTAGAGGAAGGTTCCCCTTTATTCAAACAGATTTTAATCCATTTTACTTTAACAAGTTTTGTTACTAGGCTTTTGTTATTTAGTTTACACCAAATAACAATCTCGTTTGATTTCTTTTCCTAAAGTTACTAAGATATTTCAATTCACTTCGTTTATTATCTGATTTCTCTTAGAAACTAGTCATACTAGATTTTCTTTAATATATAGCTAATTATCCATAATAATTTCTTTATATACTTGCCTTGATTTTCATCAAGAAATTTAGGTTTTCATATCACCTATATTGTAAGATACTTCTACAATTTTAATTTTTACTTCAGGTTATTATGATTCGAACATAACTACTCCTCAACCCAAATGAGACGCCTAACCAACCTGGCTCTAACCTGTAGATTTATAAAATACCCTCGCCTTTTTAAAAATTTATTTTTAATAATAAATTTCCCCTCGCGAGCGTGCGTGTTGCACGCGCGCGAGGTCCCCTCGCGAAGTTTTATTAACTAATTATAATTAAACATTAAGACATATCTTAATTAAATATTAAGATATATTATAATTAAAGATTAAGATATATTATATCAGAGAGTATATGATTCGAACATATGAAAGTTTTACCTTTAGCTAAACTCAAGTTAGCCGCTTTAAACCACTCAGCCAACTCTCTTATTTTAATATTAATTATATTATAATTATAATTATATATTTTTTTTATTTATATTTATTTAGTCTCTTCGCGTGCGTACTAACTACACGTGCGCGAAGTAAAGTTATATAATAAATGATTCTTCAGTGACTCGAACACTGAACATATCCTTATCAAGAACACACTTTACCGGTTAAGTTAAAGAACCAATAAATTTATCTATATACAACTTCAAGAGCACTTAGATTTGAACTAAGAAATATAAGGTTGAAGCTTACAGTTTTACCTATTAAACTACGCTCTTCGGAAAAGAGATGAATCGAACATCTAAGTGTACAAACACAATATTTAGCAAATATCTTACCCTACCAATAGCAACTTTTCCTTTGTTATTTTTTTTTATTGTTAACAATAAAAAAAA